>PVKB01008709.1:0-13808 GCA_004027205.1 Ctenodactylus gundi | reverse complement strand
TCAGAATTTAAAACTACAATTACAAAAACAAAAAGGGGGAATAGCAGGTATAGTAGATACTCCATGAAATATTTTAAATAGAACTTTATATACTTTAAATTTTTTAAATATTTGGAGTGATACTACAGCGTCCTCAGCTGAATGTCACTTTTTAAAGGAAAAAATACAAAACTTGGAGATTCCAATATATTATAAAACCATGGATGGTAAATGGGTAAAAGGAGAAATGTTAAAAAGGGGCCGAGGTTATGCTCTTATCTCCACAAAAAACGGATCTGAGTGGATTCCTACTCGTTGCATAAAACTCAAAGATGGCAAAACAAAGCCGGAATGAAGATATCCTCCAGACATTCCAGAAGCTGTCTACTCATCGATTGCTTACTTATGACACCTGTAAGGCAGACCCTCCTACCTGGGGTCAACTTAAGAAACTTACACAGCTGGCTGAAAACACACTGCAGCAGACAGGACAACCCAAAAACCCTAGTACCCGGCTGCTAGCTATGCTGGCAGTAGTCACCTGCCAGGTAAGTAAGGAAATGACTCATAACCACAGCTATTGGGCAAATCCTCCTTTGTTACAAATAGCTTCATGGCAAGGCCCAGAAATACCAATCTTTACAAATGATTCCTTTTGGATGCCACCTCCTTTTCTTGGTTATATACCCAATGACTCCATAGCTAATATCAATGGTTCTTATGCTACTGGAGGTGAGGGGCATCCCATATGTATAGGTAATGAATCTCACTGTTTGCAACCTAGATATAAAGCTTGGGGTCTTGTATACGACCATTCTCATTTTGCTCAGCACATAATGATATCGCTGCTAGTTCCTCCACTTTACCTTTGTGTTCTATACCAAATGTGGGCCCTCAGTTACAACGTATAGTGTAGACTCGATGCAGAGGACAAGTCCCCCATGTTGTTATAAATGACTCTGATCTTATTGTCACTGATTGGAGCCCTCATGGGGACTTAAGGACAAAATTTTCTAACATGACTCTTCAATGGCATCGTCACGGTGACTCTTGGCACTGATGGTAATGAAACCTTGATCTGGCATGAGTGGGGCCTCTCGCCTCCTTTATTACATAGAAAAGGTCATTCAACAGTCCAAGGACATCTTTGGAAGTTATCTGCGGCCCTAAAACCAGTACAAGTCTGGGCCGGTAATATGTCTTTACATATCAATAATATTGCAGCTCCTTTCCATGTACAGCTAAATAATAATGCCACTTATTATATTACTGCCTGTGTAAAAGCTCCATATGTCTTAAACAAGGGGCATTTACAATGGAATTCCTCTACCGGAATTCTCAACTGCACAAGTAATTGTTTTCTTTTTCATTATATTAATTCATCTGTGAGTTTCAATATGTCCTATGAAAGCATCTATCTACCTTTTGAAAGCCCGCCGTGAGCTGTGGATTCCTGTTAACCTTACTCGCCCCTGGAGTGATTCATCTACTGCTTATCGACTCTTTCATTACCTGACGAAGCACTCTCGACGCAAGAGATTGGTGGGACTGGTTCTTGCTATCATCTTTGGACTGGCTGCAATTGCTGCGACAGCTGCCACTGCAGGACTGGCATTACATCAGAACCTACAAACTGCGGACTTTGTACACCAGTGGCATAAAGACTCACATGATCTATGGCAGCGTCAACATGCCATTGATGGACAAATGGCCAGGGACATTCGGGACTTACAACATACAGTATTTTGGTTGGGAGATCAATTGTCTTTGTTATCTACCAAAGTTCAGTTAAGATTTGATTGGAATGCTGCAGATATTTGTATCACACCTGTAGCCTTTAATGTATCCTCTGGGTGGAATCATGTAAAAAGATTGTTAATTGGGCATAATAATTTAGCAGCAGAGATAGAGGAATTAGAAAGACATAGAGGGAATACTTTCAGGAGGGAATTGCCTGAGTTAGAAGAAGGCGAGATACTTCAGGGAATTGTTGGAAAGTTACAGCAGCTAAATCCTCTTCCTACTTTGAAGTCCTTTTTCACTTCTACTGGCATTAATTTGTTTATTATTCTCTTTGTCTCTTTTCTATTCTTTTTAGTCCTCAGAAAATGGCTCATCCATAGGAGGTCAACAATAGATAGATATCTGGACTTAGAAGTTCTCCAGCAGCATCTTGCTCTGTGCTCTAATTCTATAGTAAAACAAAAAGGGGGAAATGAAGGGAACCAAGAAAATAATATTAAGGCAAGCCTGGTGGCATATATCTGTGATATCAGTTACTCAGGAAGCTGAGGCAGTAAAATTATATTCAAGGCTAGCCTGGGAAATTTAGTGAAAAAAATCAAACAAACATAGACAACATCATGGATAAGGGTGGAAAACTGAATTTTTCTTTCTAAGGTTTGGGAACAGATCAAGGATTTCTATTTCTATCACTCCTTATTATAATATGGTACTGGCTTTCCTAGTCAATATAAAAAGCCAATAAAAGGATAGATTAAAAAGGAAGAAATAAATTATATCTGTAAAAACACGCTTCTGGAACTATGAAAGTTTAGTGAGCTCACACACAGCTTTTCTTTCCTTTCTTTTCATTGGGTGCTGGCGAGGAAGTCCAGGCCTCGAATACGCTAAGGAAGCACCTCACCATTGCGCTCCACCGCCAGCCCTGCAGTTCTTCTCACGGGAAAAAGCGTGAACCTCAACCTAAAGCTCACACCGTGTACAAAATCACTCCAAGTGGATTGCAGGTTAATGGAGATAGTAACAATTTTTTTTTTGAAACAAAGTCCTGTTATGCCTCCCAGACTGGCCTGTGACCGTGGACTCAACTAATCCTCCCATCTCAGCCTTTCAGTATGAATTTTTGATTTTTTTTCTTGTGGTACAAGGGCTTGAACTCAGGGCCTTCTCACTGATCTATGTCCTCAGCTCCTTGTTTTCATATTTTGAGACAGGATCTTGCTAAGCTGGTTAATTGCCCAGACTGGGCTTGAAATTGCAGTCTTCCTGCCTCAGTCACCCAGAGTGCTGGGATTGCAGGCCTGCCCCACTGGGCCTGGGTCAAGTTTTATTAGGGAATGTGGGTGGGTTTTTAGTATCTGGTATGACATAAGACAGGGCCTTTGAAAGAGAAGCGTCTGGTTCGTAAGTATTGATGCTGAGCTGTAGATGAGGTATGGATGCTGTCCCAGAAAACAAAGGTGGGAGAAGACAAGGCAGTGGCTAGGTGCTGGCAAGAGTGAGAGGAGGAAGCCTGAGAAAGTGAAGCAGGGGATGGCTATTTAGATACAGGCATCATCCGGAATGACCCACCTGGTCAGAAACTTTTGAGAAAGATTAAAGTGTTTCCCCTGTGTTGTGAATATCAGATACAGTGCTGCCTTGAGGTCTAGAGACAGTGGACAAATAAAACCTTTTTTTTTTTTTTTGCTGCACTGGATATTGCCACAGGGTCCTTGCTTTGTGATCCCATATCACATAGATCTGGCTAACTTGCTCAATTCCCCAGACTGGCCTCAAACTTATGATTCTCCTGCCTCAGCCTCCCAAAGCATTGGGATTACAGGCCTGCATCCCTGGGCCTGGCCAAATAAAAGACTAAAGATTTGGTGGTAGTTAGGTGATGGTGTGATGACATGTGTAAATAAAAAAAGATGGTGTCTGATCTTTGAAAAAATGTGATGTTGGGGATGGAAGCCAGACTCTGTGCACCCTGGGAGAATATAAAACAAAAGGAAACAACAGGCAGAGTTACTTAAAGAAATGTGATCGGCCAGACCCAGTGGCTCAGGCCTGTCGTCCTAGCACTCTGGGAGGCTGAGGCAGGAAGATCATAAGGTCAAGCCCAACCTGGGCAACTTAGTGAGACTCTGTCCCACAATAAAAGACAAAAATAAAGGCTGATGATATGACTCAGTGTGGAGGACCTGGGCTTTAGCTCCAGTACCCGGCGCGTGCGCGCGCACACACACACACACACACACACACACACACACACACACACACACAGAGTAATGGAGGGAGGGAGGGAAAGAGGATGGATGACAGTGAGCGACAACACAAAGTGCACATATCAGGAAACGTCTATCTGTGCTTCGAGAGAAAGGAGACTTGTTGCGTGGGAAGGAAGCGGGGAGTTGTAGGTAAGAGACTCCAGGGGGAAACGGGTGCGTGCCAGAGCTTGGGCGTGCCTCTTAGCCACGCACTAGACTTGCACTCACGGCAGGGGTACAGATGAAGTGTGTTCCTTTCTTTTGTAACTTCAGCATTAGGAAAGTAAACCAATCCTGTTGTTTCTTTTTAAGAAATATCCATCCATCACTGGAAGCAGCTTAGTGAGCTTCAAACTTTCCAGTCTCAAGAAAGTTTACCCTTAAAAACTATTTAAAAACCCAAGAGAGCTTGGGTTCACATTGGTTTCATCAATTGATACGCAAGGTTTCTCATCCCTCAGTGCTGCCAACCACAGTAGAAATTAAGACTGAGAAAATTCACAATATTGATTATTTTAATATGCATTATAAATGTAATTATTAATCCATTATGTGTTTACATATTTTTAATAAAAGTAACTAACTTTTCCAAAGAAAAAATAATGTAAGGAGACAAGGAGCATTGCACCTGCTGTACACTCCCGTCTCAGTGCTCCCGGGCCTCCGCCGAGCAGAGTTTCTGAACTTGAACCTGCTCAGAGCGGGCCAGCCACAGGCTACACAGCCATGGCCCTGTAGCTTCTACATCCGACTGTTGATTGCTTGAGGTAGATGAAGACAATATGAATTCAAAGTTGGAAAGGGAGAGAGATTTTGTAAGTCTTGTCAGGTAGTGATGAATATTTTTATTTTTCTTTCTTTTTTTTTTTGCAACGGTCCTTTTTCCATAGTCCAGGTTGGCCTTGAACTCTTGGAAAAAAAACCCTGCCTCAGTCTCATGAGTGCTGGGATTACAGGTGTGTGCTACCACACGTAGCTAATGTTTTAATGTGGTGCTGGGGAATCAAACCCAGCACCTTGTGCATGCTAAGCACTCTAATAATCACTGATCTATGCTAACAGCCCTGGGAATTGCTTTTACTCCCTGGGTTTTTAAACAACTCATCCATGAGGCTGAGGTGGAATGGATGCTTCTTTGCCTGTAGCAACGCCTCTCTTCTGACTGCAGCGGGGCTTGAATGCTGGCCCCCTGGTTCCCTGGATCTGCTGCTTGGTGCTGCCCCTGAGGTTTCCCATCCTTCAGTACTGCCAGCCACAGGATGATTCTTCCCAGAAAATGTTGGTGACATCGAAACATACAACTAGAAAGCCTACTTCCATCCGTTCATCTCTACAGTGGAAGATTAGGGCTCAGCTATCCGTCACTATGACAAAATACCTGAGAAAAACAACTTATAGGGCAAAAAGATTTACTTTGGCTCACAGTTCCAGAGGTCTCGGTCCATAGTCATTGGCTCAGTTGCTTCTGGCTTGTGGTGAGGCAGAGTCATCATGGCCCGAGCAAGAGGTGGATCAGAGCTGCTCCCCACAAAGCAGCCAGAAAGCAGACAGGGATGGGAAGAACCAGAGATATCATAGACCCTTCAAAAGGATGTCCTAGTGACCTACCTCCTCCGACTAGGCCCTAACCCCCAAGAGCCCATTCAGCAATGAACTCATCAATGGGTTAATCTGCCAGTGAGGTTAGTGCCCTCACAATCCACCTCTCTAAGAATCTCTTAATCCAATCAAGTTGACGATCAAAATTAGCCATCACAGTTGGCACTAGATTTAACCCCATCTCTGCCTTCAACAATGATATCCAACCATTTTTTTTTTCTCTCTCTCTGGGGATTCCTCACAGTTCTCATTTTGGATTTTGACATCTCACAACCTTGTTTTTCTCATAAATATACTTTTTCCTTCCTTTCTTCCTTCCTTCCTTCCTTCCTTCCTTCCTTCCTACCTTCCTTCCTTCCTTCCTTCTTCCTTCCTTCCTTCCTTCCTTCCTTCCTTCCTTCCTTTTTCTTTTTCTTTCTTTTGTTTCTTCCTTTGTATGCTTGGTTCTGGGATCAAGCCCAGGACCTTCACACTGAACAACATTTCCAATCTATTTTTATTTTTCATTTTTCAGACAGTCTTGATAAGTCACTAAATTGCCCAAGCTGGGCTTGAATTTGCAGTCCTTCTGTCTCAGCTTCCCGGGGCGTGGAGATTACAAGCATGTGCTCCCAGGACCAGACACTCACACACATTTTGGCAGCATCAGCTCCAGGGTTGATTTCAGGACAGGGAAGCAGCAACCTATATAAATTCTCTATCATGTCAGGAACTGGAAGGTCAATATTGATTTCATTGTTGTAAGAGGTTATTGAAAACAAAGAAAGAAATCTCAAAAAATGGGGGCTGGAGGAATGGCATAGCAGGTAAACAGCTTGCCTTGCAAGCACAAGGCCCTGAGTTTGATTCCCCAGCACCACAGAAAGCCAGTCATAGTGGAACACTCCTGTAATCCCAGCACTTGGGAGGCTAAGGCTGGAGGATTGCCATGAGTCCAAGACCAGACTGGGATACATAGTGAGTTCAGGACCAACCTGGGCTACAGAGTGAGACCCTGTCTCAAAAGAAAAGAAACCTCAAAAATGCTTTGTGAGAACACTCTTGAAATCACAAACGACCTATCTGCTTACTGTGTTTCTTTGGGAAACACTGTGGGTTGTGCTGTGAATGAGCAACGGATGCTTCCACCATGAAGCACACACTTGTAAAACACATTGTTCTTTGCCATCCTTTAACAATATTGTATAGATGGACCTGGTGGCACAGGCATATAATCTCAGCTCTCTGGGAGGCTGAGGTAAGGGAACCACAAGTTCAAGCTCAGCCTGGACAAGTTAGCAAATTAGTGAAACCCTGTCTGGAAACAAAAAATGGGCTAGGTATACAGCTTAGCGCAAAGATCGTAGGTTCAATCTCCAGTACCACACACTGAGATGCCCATGCCGAAACAAATTATCTATACAAACTTATAATTTTAAGATACAAAGTTTTAAAAAAATCTACCTTCCTATTTCATCTTTTAACAATTAAAATTTCTGTGACCCAAAGTTTCCAAGATTGTACTATATTGTAATGATGTACTCAGTAAATAGTAATGGAAAAATGACTAAGTATAGGAATATTAATATGTAATATTTTCTGTCAATGTAAATTTTCTTTCTTTCTTCACTCTTCTATAAATTGGTGGTTAAAAACAGAATTTTAGGCAAGTGTTCTACCACTGAGCTACTTTCCTAATCTATCAGAATTTTAACTTTTAGCACCCTGTAGTCTAAAATTATAAGTAGTAATTGGAAAGGAATTCAACATTCTTACATATACACAAAAGTCTCCTGAAGCTTAGATTCATGTGAAAGGTTTTAGAAGATAGCAACTGTATATATTTTGAATTTGAACCATAGAAAGCTGGCTGTATAGAATTCCTCCCTGGGTTTAAGAAACACCACTATAATTAAATTTGGGCAACTGCTACATATTTCAAGTGTTCTTAAAGCTGCAAAATTCTAATATACTTTAGACAAATGAAACCAAAGATATTCTGATATTATCCTATTAGATGGCTCAAAAATGTATCTGGGGAGAAATATGTCAGCTTTTAATACTGGATTGGGCCAGGCATGTTGCAACAGGTCTATAATCCCAGCACTTTGGGAGGCTCAGGCAAGAGAATCACAGGTTCGAGCCCAGCTTGGGCAATTTAGCAATTTAGTGAGATCCTGTCTCAAAAAAAAAAAAAAAATAGCTGAGAATGTAGTTCAGTATGAAGGCCATGGATTCCATCCTCAATACTGTAAAAGAAAATTTGATTGGATGTGTATCCATTTTGTTCTTGGCATTAACTCCCATTAAGATGTATCCTTCCAATGAATGTATATAATGATATATTTGAAAAATGCCGAAGACCCAGCCAACAATATGCTCATTTCCTGAAAGATTTGATGCAGCAAAATTCCAGTCTAGCTAATGTGTGTTCTCTTCTGTGACAGGATTGTCACATCCCACTTACAATATTTTGTTTTCAGCCAAGTGCTGTGGCACATGTCCATGATCCCAGCAACAGGTAAGGCTGAGGCAGGAAGATTGCAAATTCAAGGCCGGCTTGGACAATTCAGCAAGACTCTGTCTCAAAATAAAAGTTGCTGGGGAAGTAGTTCAGTGGCAATGCATTTGCCTAATATTTGGGAGAGGCGCTGGGGTTCAATTCCCATGCCTGAAGGGAAAAAGAATGAAAAAGAAGGAAGGAAGGAAGGACGGAAGGAAAGGAGGAAGAGAGGAAGGAGGGAAGGGGAAATAATTTAGTTTTGTTGTCAGGGACCAACTATTTATACACCCTTCATGTATCCAAATTATGCAGTGCTAGAATAAACAATTGAGCTAGCCACACCCTGATTTTTTCTGGCGATGTTTCACTTTGGGAAGAATATAACTGTATTGCAATTTGGATTTGATCATATATCTTTAGAAAATGTAAGCAGACAACTAGAAAACAAAAGTGAAGTTAGATATGTATAATACAGGGCAGGTGAGGGATATTGTTAACTTACTTCTCTGGAAGGAAACGTTGACCTAGAAAGTCACCATTTTTTGTTTTCTTGCTTGCCTGCTTTTGGCTTTTTGAGGTGTGATCTCACTAAGCCATCTAGGCTGGCCTTGATACTCGCCATCCTCCCCTCTCAACTTCTCCTGTACTGAGCCTTCAGGAACGCACCATCACACCCAGAGAAATGCACCATAATTTTTTCTTTGGGATTTGGCCACTTAGTTTTATGCTATTACGTTTTTCCATGTTTACATCTTTAAGAATGACACCATTTCATGCTTTGGAGGAAATCTTTTTTTTTTTTTTTTGTAGTACTGAGATTCGACCCTAGGGATTTTACATTGAGACATATCTCCAACCTTTTTTATTTTTATTTGTTGAGGCAGGATTTTACTAAGTCACTAAGTTGCTCAGGGTGGGCTTGAATTTGGGATCCTCCTGCCTCAGCCTCCCCCAGTGCAGGGATTACTGGTGTGAGGCATCATGGCTATCTGGGAATATATCACTTTAAAATGAAGTACTTTATATTTTCATGGCAGTTTCCATAGTTTGTTCAGAAATACAGTCTGGTACCCTCTCCATGATGCAGACAACTTGAAAGCTGCTTAGTTGGTCATGGGAAGTACTCCACGTTAGTCTGTCACTTGCCTTTGTTCTACTTGACAGTTTCAGAATAAGGTCCTAGAAGAGGTTTTCAAATAGTTGCACAGACCATTCCCCAGCACATAAATTTGTAGAGAAATATCCAAAATCTTTCTGATGTTTACACCAGATCCTAGGTGTAGATCGTTCTCACATTTTCACCAGAAGAAAATTTCTAGCTTTTGTTACCTTCCTTGGAGTATTCTTCTTCCATTGTTCTATAGTTTAGAGTACATTTATGTAGAAATGTGATGGCCACCTTGATGTTTTGGGACAAATTACAAATTACTTTTCTCCTGATGTTGAGATTCTGTCCAAAATCTGTAGCATATCCATCTTGTGAGCACCTCAAAATTATGGAAGTTGGCTTCCACCTCTCTAAGGATTAGCGCATGACCCGCTTCTAGCAAGAGCTCAATAAATGTTGAATGTCAGAATGAATGTGTGTAAGCCTCTCTAAAGGGGGAATGACAAAAGCAGAGTGTTTTTAAAAAGTTCTTTTGGCCTTGAGGAATACCATATTCATATGTGGGAGAAAAGAGCTGGTGAAAAAGAGCCTGTTAAAATTTTGGTAAAAAGTTAAACCTCAGAGCTTGGTGTATTGCTGTACAAGAAGAAACTTGTTTTCAACGTCGTGTTCGTTACTATCAGTTCAGGGTAGTCTCGTGCTTTCTAAAAGCCTGTTTTTAACTGTACATTTGACTTCTAGCTGAAAAGTAAAATGGTACGTTTTATCAGAACAGTTCTAATTTCTTTCAGGGATGAATACACTGAATCTCAAAGCTTAAGGAACTTTCCCTTCTTTACTACTGCACTCTTCTGCCTTTCTTTCTTTCTTTCTTTCTTTCTTTCTTTCTTTCTTTCTTTCTTTCTTTCATTCTTTCTTTTTTCAGTACTGGGGACTGAACCAAGGGCCATTACACTGTGCTACATCCCTAGCCAATTTTCTGTTTTGATTTTGAGGCAGAGTCTCACTAAGTCACCATGTTGCCCAGGCTGGATTCAAACTTGCAGTCCTCCTGCCTCAGCTTCCCAGGCCAGTGGCACTTTGCTCCACAGTTCATTTCTTTGAAAGACTTAAGCTTTCTATTCATATTCTCTCATTTACTCTCATCTTCTCCTTTGGGTTCTTTCTTTATTCTTGTTTCATGAGTTGGGAAAGTTTGCCAAGTTGGTTAAATGAGTTGCCTCCATGGTTAGTCAATGACATGGCTGACATCTCCTTCTGCTGCGGCCTTCTAGAAGCCAGGTTTTGAATTCCTGTTAGAATTTCCTACATGGACTGCGACCAACAAGTCTCAGGATGCATCCATGTAGTCACACGTATCTGCTGTCATTTTCAACACTGCACATGGCACTACAGGGTCTTATTTGTCGCTGCTTTGGGAATGAAAATGTTTTCCTCTGCACATTCCTATCAGACATCTTGTTTCTGTTTAGTGTCAATTTCAAGAAAATGTGCTGCTTCTTATTTTTTCCCCAAGAAAAATGGTTTATTGTGTATTCTTTTGAGAATTCACACAGCTAGTGTATATTTTCAATTACTTTTCTCTGTCCTGTAAAATGGTCGTGGAGACTTCAAGAGATGCCTGCCTTTATCTCTCCTGGGTAATTGATGTGTTTTCAGTAAAATTACTTGAGAACATTATGTTTTTGTTCATCTGCCTTGCTGAAACTCCCTTAGTCTCTTTTCGTCTTTATTCCTTTGTCCTGGAAATCGTACAAAGGCATAATATGAATGCTTATCCGAATGTTTCACCTCGTGTGTGTGTGTGTGCATGTACATGCACGTGAAATTCTTTTGTGAATGACGGTCAATAGCCGTTGGGTTGCTAGCATGCTCCTGTATGTTATTCAGCACAATCAGTGAGCAGCGACCTCTCTTCTTACATGACCTAAAGCCAGTTGGAAAATGTCTTCCTGTATTAATTAGTTTTCTGAGGTATATGCTTTTTAATTATTCCACTCTTTGAAGTATATGCTTTCAGATATTTTTGGGGAGGTAGAATAAAATATCTGATGCTGGCCCAACTTCCCAACTTTAGACAGGCTCCAGTCGAGCTTGGACAATCTTCTCTCTTTCTTGAAGGTTGGTATAGTTTCCAATGTATCAAAGAGATGGGGTAAGAATATTAAATTTCTTCAGGAGCATAGTGCTCGTGCTAGGACGTAATGAGACGAGGCGTGCCTACCCAACAGGGTCACACCCTGGCACCTGAGAGCACAGTAGCTGGTAAACTTTGTCTTCTCCGAATCAGGCCATAACATCTAGATGATCTTCCTTGGAAGTAGATCATAAGACTCCAGAGGTGCTTTCCCAATACATGGAAAAAATGAATGCCCTTGTCTCTGTAAACACAGCTGCCAGGGAAGACTCTCAACAAGCAGGCCTTGGTAGGCTGTCCCCAGTAAGTCTCCACTGGACCTTACCCTGTATCCAATAATACTTCTGCATGACTATCTGTAGTTCATCAGACCTGAGTATAAAAGTATATGGGTTGCCCTACTTCTCTGAGTCTTCTTTCTTTCTGTGTGTATGTGGGTGAGGGGTACTGGGAATTGAACACAGAATCTTTACACTGAGATACATCCCCCACTATTTCTTTATATTTTGTTTTTAGGCAGGGTTTGCTAAGCTGGTAAGTTGCCCAGGGTGGGATCCAACTTGCCATCCTCCTGCCTCAGCCTCCCAGATTGCTGGGATACTAGGTATGGACCACCAAGCCTGGCTTGGCCTTCATTTCTGAGGGCCTCTGTGCTACATAAAACTTAGATAAAACTAACATTTCTGTGCTTTTCTCCTTTAATCCATCCCTTGTTGTAAGGACCTGAGCCAAGAAGTTTAAGATTAAAGGAGGGAAACATATTGCTTTTTCTCTCTTACAGATGAGAATTATATTTCCTGCTGTCCACAATTTACTAAATTATGCGCTCATTCATTTAATCGTTCATCAGATATTTACTCAGCATTCACTATGTGCAAGGGCCTATGCAGGCCCTGAGAAAAATGCAAAAATGAATAATAAAAATCGAACAATCCACCCTTAAAAATAGGCTAGAATGCACTGCAGTGTATCAATTGAGTCTAGTCTATATTATGAATCAACTTCTGTTCTCAGGCTTATCAAATTATAATTGTCAAGCTTACAGCAGGAGTCTTTTCCTTATTCTAGCTGTTGCTTATGTCTTCTACACCTGAGAAATAAAATAATTGACAGAAACACATACATTTCTGACACAGGCACTTTATAATAGCACAGCACCATTAAATCACGCAGGTTACATAACTGAAGACATTGTCAGTGCTTGTTGTAGGTACTAATACGTGCTTACGTATCCTGTTTTGTCTACGGGTACCACTAGAAATGATGCTGAGCCTTTTCATTCCTGCTTTCATTATCTATTTTCTCATTCTGCTCTAAAGTAGTTCATTTCCTTACTGGTGAGGTCCCCAGTGCCAGGACTGACTTGTGGCCATTGTCTGCTGCTGCTGCCGCTGCCGTCGCTGCTGGGAGTGCCACCACTCCTGAGAAGCGCTGGCTCCTCTCCTTGGCTTTGGTATTCTCTTTCCCATAGGCTCAGGAAAACTGACACCTTTCCCACCCCAAGGGGTGGCTCGTGACAGGCAAGCTAATTGTACTGCTCCTTCCATCACCCCCTACCGCAGCCAGGGAAGGTTGTCCCTCATCCCAAACACTGGGTGATGCATCTCATTCCAGTGGCATGCTGACGTGCCTGGCTCCAAACAGGGAACATCCCTGACATCGCAGGAGTTCATTTTTGAATTAGTCAATAGAACATACAGTCATGAAAAAATACCGAGATATGTCACTAATAATGTGAAATGCCAAATAATCTTTGCAGATATCAAGTTCCATGGAAATCCAAAGAAAGAGGATCCCACTAGTCTGTACTTTGGAGGCCACTGTCTTAGGCAACCCCTTACTTGTAACATTTTGAAGAACTATTTATCTAGCTCATTGTGTGCTTCACGTTTTTACGTGTATGTGGTATAGCCAGTGTGAGGGTTCTTCAGCCACATTTTTGTGGTAAGCTGTCTAGCACTGTTTCACAACAGACCAGTCTCATCCTGTCATCTCTTGGAACTTCTCGGAGCATCTGGCCTTCCCCTAAACACCCAAGGAGGACCATACAGTGGAGAGGACAACAAGGACACCTAATGAGATTCTAAAAGAACAGAACATGACATCTGGCGACCAGAGAGTATTTTCGCATATGAGAGTATTCTAAAGGAAGTGAACACTGGAATTAGGTCCTTTAAGATACAAAGTGCTGAAAATAGCAATAATAGTAGTGTAGTGTTGCACCAACCTTAGCAGATCGGGTGTGTTAGGGTGGTTGGTCTACCGAGGAATTGGGTGTCCCTCCCACGCACTCACCAGAGCCGCAGTACTTACGCGTACACATGCACTCACAAATGCACGAATTGGCGCAATCCTCCCTGGAGGAGTGTTGCTTGCTCTCCCAGCAGCAGAGGGGCAGGATAAGTATGGGAAACATTTGTCGGGTAGTTAAAACTGCCAGTGGGAGGGACATCACAGCTAGCCGACCTTTAAGTTTTTCTTTTCAAATTGAAAAAAAAAAAAAAAAAA
>PVKB01008708.1:0-13814 GCA_004027205.1 Ctenodactylus gundi | reverse complement strand
GGCTCAGGGGAAGCCACTCAGAATAGCATGGAATCCAGGAGACATGGGAAGAGTCTCTGAAAGACTGGGCTTCCGAGGTGAGGATACGCTTCTTAAAATGGCCTGTGTTTCAGGGGCTGGGAAAGGTCTCTTAGGATGGACGGGGATCCAGAGGCCACAGGAGCCATTTCAGAGTGGTCTGCAATGTCGGGACAGGAATGGCCTCTCAGGATGGCTTGGGCTCCTCAGGTCAGGGCAGGCATCACGAGATGGCCTGGAGCCAAGGAATAGGGGAGTTCTCTTAGGATGCCCTGGGGTTCAGGGGTTAGGGCAGGCCTTGCAGGATGACCTCCAGTAAGGGGTGAGGTAAGGCCTCTCAGGATAGCCTGAGGTCCAGGGTCCAGGGGGAGGCCTCTCAGGATGCGCTGGGTCCCAAGACTAGGGGAGTCCGCTAAGGATGGCAGGGGTCCGGGTGTCATGAAGACTCCAAAAATGGCCTGGGATTTGGAGTCAGGTCTCAGAGGCCTCAGGGGATGGCCTTGTGGCCAGGGATCATGGAAGGGAAGACTCTCAGGATTTTTCGGAGTCCAGGGATTAAGGGAGGACCCTCACAATGGCCTTCAGAAGAGGGCTCACGTCTGGCCTTTCAGGATGGCCTAGGGTCCAGGGTTCAGGGAAGGCGTCTCAGGGTTACCTTGGGTCCAGGGGTCAAGGCAGGGCTCTCAGGTTGTCCTGCAGTCTAGGATCTGAAGTGGCCTCTCAGCAGGTCCTGGGGTTCCAGGTTCAGGGGAAGCCATCAGGAGGCCTTGAACCAAGAATCACAGAAGGCCTCCTAGGTTGGCCTGGCGTTCAGGGGCAAGGACAGTCATCTCGGGTTGGCCTGCGATTGGGTTTTGAGGGTAGGCCTTTCAGCTTGGCCTGGGCTAGGGAGTAGGGGAGGCCTCTCAATATGGTCTGTGGGTCAGGGGTCACAGAAGGGCTCTCATAATGGCATAGGGTCCAGGGGCAAGGGGGGTGGATCTCAGGATGGCCTGCATTCTGGATCAGAGGAGGACACTCATGAAGGCCTGGACTTCCAGTGCATGGGAAGGCCTCTCAGGATGATCTACGGCCAAGTGTTCTGGGAGGCATCTAAGGATGTCCTGGGGTTGAGGACAAAGGGCTGAACTCTCAGGAGGGCCATGGGGTCTGGAGTACGGAAGGCCTCGCAAGATGGCCTGGGATCCAGGTGCCAGGGGAGGTCTCTCATGAATGCCTATAATCTGGGGCAGGGGTGGCTTATCAGGATACGTGGGATCGGGGGTCCAGGGACGCCACTGAGGATGGTCTGGGCTCTAAGCACTAGGGGAGACCCTTGGGGGACTCCTGGAGGACTAGGATCATGAGAGGCCTTTCAGGTCATCCTGGGGAACAGCATCAGGGGAATCTTCTCAGAAGTCCTGAGGTCCAGAAGCAATGGGAGGTATCTAGAAATGGCCTGGGGGTCCACATGTCAGGTAGGACTATAAGCATGCCCTACGATTTGGGGTCGGGGGAGGCCTCTCTAGACTGACTGGGCTCAAAGTGTCAGGGGAGGCCATCAGGAGCTAGGAAAGGTCTCTTAGGATGGACGGGGATCCAGAGGCCACAGGAGCCCTCTCAGAGTGGTCTGCAATATCTGGACAGGGATGGAGTCTCAGGATGCCTTGGGCTCCTCGGGTCAGGGCTGGCATCACGAGATGGCCTGGAGCCAAGGAATAGGGGAGTTCTCTAAGGATGATCTCGGGTTCAGGTTTTATGGCAGGCCTTGCAGGATGACCTGCAGTTAGGGGCGAGGTAAGGCCTCTCAGGATAGCCTGAGGTCCAGGGTCCAGGGGAGGCCTCTCAGGATGCGCTGGGTCCCAAGACTAGGGGAGTCCGCTAAGGATGGCAGGGGTCTGGGTGTCATGAAGACTCTAAAGATGGCCTGGGATTTGGAGTCACAAGAGACCTCTCAGGATGGTCTTGGGGCCAGGGATCAGGGAAGGGAAGACTCTCAGGATTTCTCGGTGTACAGGGATTGAGAGACGACCCTCACAATGGCCTTCAGAAGAGGGCTCACAAGTGGCCTTTCAGGATGGCCTAGGGTCCAGGGTTCAGGGAAGGCGTCTCAGGGTTACCCTGGCTCCAGGGGTCAAGGGAGGCCTCTCAGACTGCCCTGCAGTCCAGGATCAGAGGTGGCCTCTCAGCAGGTCCTGGGGTTCCAGGTTCAGGGGAAGCCTTCAGGAGGCCTTGAACCAAGAATCACAGAAGGCCTCCTAGATTGGCCTGGCGTTCAGGCGCAAGGAGACTCTTCTCAGTATGCCCTGCAACTGGGGTTGCACGTGGGGCTTTTAGTATGGCCTGGGAATGGGGCAAGGGGAGGTCTCTCTATATGGTCTGTGGGCCAGGGATCACAGACGGGATTTCATAATGGCATAGGGTCCAGGGACACTGGGACGTATCTCAGAATGGCCTGCAATCTGGTTCAGAGGAGGCCACTTATGAAAGCCTGGGCTTCCAGGGCATGGGAAGGCCTCTCAGGATAATGTATGGCCAAGGATTTCGGGAGGCATCTAAGGATGTCCTGGGGTTCGGGACGAAGGGCTGAACACCCAGGATGGCCATGGGGTCAGGGTTAGGGAAGGCCTCCAAGAAGGCCTGGGATCCAGGGGCCAGTGGAGGTCTCTCATGAATGCCTATAATCTGGGGCAGGGGTGGCTTCTCAGGATAAACAGGGGATCGGGGTTCCAGTGAGGCCTCTGAGGATGGTCTGGGGTCTAAGCAATAGGGGAGGTCCCTGGGGCTCTCCTGGAATGCAATGCTCATGAGAGGCCTTTCAGGTCATCCTGGGAAACAGAGTTCAAGGGAATCTTCTCAGAAGGCCTGAGGTCCAGAGGCTATGGGAGGTATCTAGGAATGGCCTGGGGGTCCACATGTCAGGTAGCACTAAAAGCATGGCCTATAATTTGGGGTTAGGGGAGGCCTCGCATGATGGACTGGGGTGAAAGGGTCAGGGGAGGCCACTCAAAATAGCATGGAATCCAGTGGACATGGGAATCGTCTCTGAAAGGCTGGGCTCCCAAGGTGAAGATACACCTCTTAAAATGGCCTGTGTTTCAGGGGCTAGGAAAGGTTTCTTAGGATGGACCGGGTTCCAGAGGCCACAGGAGCCATCTCAGAGTAGTCTGCAATGTCGGGACAGGAATGGCCTCTCAGGATGGCTTGGGCTCCTCAGGTCAGGGCAGGCATCACGAGACGGCCTGGAGCCAAGGAATAGGGGAGTTCTCTTAGGATGCCCTGGGATTCATGGTTTAGGGCAGGCCTTGCAGGATGACCTCCAGTAAGGGGCGAGGTAAGGCTTCTCAGGATAGCCTGAGGTCCAGGGTCCAGGGGAGGCCTCTCAGGATGCGCTGGGTCCCAAGACTAGGGGAGTCCGCTAAGGATGGCAGGGGTCCGGGTGTCATGAAGACTCAAAAATGGCCTGGGATTTGGAGTCAGGTCTCAGAGGCCTCAGGGGATGGCCTTGTGGCCAGGGATCGGGGAAGGGAAGCCTCTCAGGATTTTTCGGAGTCCAGGGATTAAGGGAGGACCCTCACAATGGCCTTCAGAAGAGGGCTCACAAGTGGCCTTTCAGGATGGCCTAGGGTCCAGGCTTCAGGGAAGGCGTCTCAGGGTTACCTTGGGTCCAGGGGTCAAGGCAGGGCTCTCAGGTTGTCCTGCAGTCTAGGATCAGAGGTGGCCTCTCAGCAGGTCCTGGGGTTCCAGGTTCAGGGGAAGCCTTCAGGAGGCCTTGAACCAAGAATTACGGAAGGCCTCTAAGGTTGCACTGGCGTTCAGGGGCAAGGAGATTTTTTTCAGGATGGCCTGCAATTGGGTTTTGAGGTTAGTCCTTTCAGCATGGCCTGGAGTATGGGGCCAGGCAAGGCCTCTCAAAATGGTCTGTGGGCCAGGGGTCAAAGAAGGGTTCTCATAATGTCACAGGGTACAGGGGCAAGGGGAGGTATCTCAGGATGGCCTGCAATCTGGTTCAGAGGAGGCCACTTATGAAAGCCTGGGCTTCCAGGGCATGGGAAGGCTTCTAAGGATAATGTATGGCCAAGAATTTTGGGAGGCATCTAAGGATGTCCGGGGGTTCAGGACGAAGGGCTGAACACCCAGGATGGCCATGGGGTCAGGGTTAGGGAAGGCCTCCAAGAAGGCCTGGGATCCAGGAGCCAGGGGAGGTCTCTCATGAATGCCTATAATCTGGGGCAGGGGTGGCTTCTCAGGAAAAACAGGGGATCGTGGGTCCAGGGAGGCCTCTGAGGGTGGTCTGGGGTCTAAGCAATAGGGGAGGACCCTGGGGGTCTCCTGGAATGCAACGCTCATGAGAGGCCTTTCAGGTCATCCTGGGGAACAGAGTTCAAGGAAATCTTCTCAGAAGGCCTGAGGTCCAGAGGCTATGGGAGGTATCTAAGAATGGCTTGGGGGTCCAGATATTAGCTAGGACTATAAGCATGGCCTATGATTTGGGGTTACGGGAGGCCTTGCAAGATGTACTGGGGTGAAAGGGTCAGGGGAGGCCACTCAGAATAGCATGGAATCCAGTGGATATGAGAAGCGTCTCTGAAAGGTTGAGCTCCCAAGGTGAGGATAGGCCTCTTAAAATGGCCTGTGTTTCAGGGGCTAGGTAAGGTCTCTTAGGATGGACAGGGTTCCAGAAGCCACAGGAGCCCTCTCAGAGTGGTCTACAATGTCGGGACAGCGATGGCATCTCAGGATGGCTTGGGCTCCTCTGGTCAGGGCAGGCATCACGAGATGGCCTGGAGCCAAGGAATAGGGGAGTTCTTTAGGATGCCCCGGGGTTCAGAATTTAGGGCAGGCCTTGCAGGATGACCTGCAGTTAGGGCCTGGGTAAGGCCTCTTAGGACAGTTTGAGGTCCACCGTCCAGGGGAGGCCTCTCACGATGTGCTGGGTCCAAGACTAGGGGAGTCCGCTAAGGATGGCAGGGGTCCGGGTGTCATGAAGACTCTAAAGATGGCCTGGGATTGGGAGTCACGAGAGACCTCTCAGGATGGCCTTGTGGCCAGGTATCAGAGAAGGGAAGCCTCTCAGGTTTTTCCAGAGTCCAGGGATTAAGGGAGGACTCTCACAGTGGCCTTCAGAAGAGGGCTCACAAGTGGCCTTTCAGGATGGCCTAGAGTCCAGGCTTCAGGGAAGGCGTCTCAGGGTTACCCTGGGTCCAGGGGTCAAGGGAGGGCTCTCAGGTTGCCCTGCAGTCTAGGATCAGAGGTGGCCTCTCAGCATGTCCTGGGGTTCCAGGTTCAGGGGAAGCCTTCAGGAGGCCTTGAACCAAGAATTACGGAAGGCCTCTAAGGTTGCACTGGCGTTCAGGGGCAAGGAGATTTTTCTCAGGATGGCCTGCGATTGGGTTTTGAGGTTAGTCCTTTCAGCATGGCCTGGAGTATGGAGCCAGGCAAGGCCTCTCAAAATGGTCTGTGGGCCACGGGTCAAATAAGGGTTCTCATAATGTCATAGGGTACAGGGGTAAGGGGAGGTATTTCTGGATGGCCTGCAATCTGGTTCAGAGGAGGCCACTTATGAAAGCCTGGGCTTCCAGGGCATGGGAAGGCCTCTCAGGATAATGTACGGCCAAGGATTTCGGGAGGCATCTAAGGATGTCCAGGGGTTCGGGACGAAGGGCTGAACACCCAGGATGGCCTTGGGGTCAGGGTTAGGGAAGGCCTCCCAACACGGCCTGGTATCCAGGTGCCAGGGGAGCTCTCTCATGAATGCCTATAATCTGGGGCAGGGGTGCCTTCTCAGGATAACCCGGGGATCAGGGGTCCAGGGAGGCTTCTGAGGATGTTTTGGGGTCTAAGCACTAGGGGAGGCCACTGGGGGACGCCTCGAGTCCAAGGATCATGAGACGCCTTTCAGGTCATCCCGGGGAACAGAGTTCAAGGGAATCTTCTCAAAAGGCCTGAGGTCCAGAGGCCCTGGGAGGTATCTAGGAAAAGCTTGGGGGTCTAGATGTCAGCAAGGACTATAAGCATGGCCTATGATTTGGGGATAGGGGAGGCCTCACTAGATGGAGTGCAGTGAAAGGCTCAGGGGAAGCCACTCAGAATAGCATGGAATCCAGTGGACATGAGAAGCGTCTCTGAAAGACTGGGCTTCAGAGGTGAGGATATGCTTCTTAAAATGGCCTGTGTATCCGGTACCAGGAAAAGTCTTTTAGGATGGACGGGATTCCAGAAGCCATAGGCGCCCTCTTAGAGTGGTGTGCAGTGTCGGGACAGGGATGGCCTCTCAGGATGGTTTGGGCTCCTCGGGTCAGAACAGGCATCACGAGATGGCCTGGAGCCAAGGAATAGGGGAGTTCTCTTAGGATGCCCTGGGGTTCAGGGTTTAGGGCAGGCCTTGCAGGATGACCTACAGTTAAGGGCTAGGTAAGGCCTCTCAGGATAGCCTGAGGTCCAGGGTCCAGGGGAGGCCTCTCAGGATGCCCTGGGTCCCAAGGCTAGGGGAGTCCTCTAAGGATGGCTGGGGTCCGGGTGTCATTAAGAGTCTAAAGATGGCCTGGGATTGGGAGTCACGAGAGACCTCTCAGGATGGCCTTGTGTCCAGGGATCAGGGAAGGGAAGCCTCTCAGGATTTTTCAGAGTCCAGGGATTAAGGGAGGACTCTCACAATGGCCTTCAGGAGAGGGCTCACAAGTGGCCTTTCAGGATGGTCTAGGGTCCAGACGTAGGAGAGGATGTAGGAGAGGGCTGTCAGTATGCCCTGGGATACAGGGGAGTGGAAGGCCTCTCAGGAAGTCCTGTTGTCCAGGAATCAGAGGAGGCCTCTCAGGTTAGCCAGTGATTTGGTGTTAGGTGAGGCCTCTCAAGATAGCGTTAGGTCTAGGGCTCCGATGAGGCCCATCAGGATGGCCTTAGGGCAAGAATCTGGGGAGGCCTCTCAAAATGGCCTGAGGTCCAGGGTCTAGGTGAGGCCTCAGAGGATAGCCTGGGGTCCAGGGGCTGGAGGACACCTCTAGGATGACTGAGGTCAAGGGGTTAGGGGCGGTCTCTCAGCATGGTCTGGGGTCCAGGGGTTATGGGAGGCCTCACAGGATGCTCCAGTGCCGAGGACTAAGGGAGGCCTTTAAGGATGGCCTGGGGCTCAGGGGTCAGGTCAGAGCTCCTAGCATGGCCTGGCGCCAAGGGCTATTGATGGCTTTTCAGGAAGGTCTGGGAACCAACCTGGGGTTAGGGCCTAGGAGAGCCCTCACAGAATGGCCTGGGGGTCCAGGGGCTAGAGGAGGCCTCTGAGGATGGCCTGGGACTGTGAATCAGGGGAGGCCTCTCAGGATGGCCCGAGTTCCAAGGGTCTTTGCAGGCCTCTCAGAATGGCCTGGGATCTGCAATAAGCGGAGGCCTCTCCAGACAGCCTTCAGATCAGAGGCTAGGGGAGGCCTTTCAGGATGTCCTGAGCCCCAGGGTTCTGGCAAGTCTTATCAGGATGACCTGGGGCTCAGGGGCTAGGAGAAGCCTCTTAGTAAGGTCCAGATCCAGGAGTGAAGGGAGACGTCTCAGGATGGCGTGGGGTTCAGGGTTAGGGCGGGCCTCTCAGGGTATCCTGGAATTCCGGGGGCTACAAGCCACCCCCCAGGATGCCCTGTGGTCCATGGACTAGGAAAAGCCTCTCAGGATGGTTTGGGTCCAGGAGCTAGCGAAGGCTTCTAAGGATGGCCTGGCATCCAGCAGCTAGGGGAGGCCACTCAGGATCGCCTGGGGTCCGGGGGTCTTGGGAGGTTTCTCAGGATGGCCTGGGGTCTGGGGTAGGGGAGACCTCTCAGGATGGCCTGGGATTTTGGGACAAGTAGGCATCTCAGGATGGCCTCTGGTCCATGGCTTTCGGGAGGCCTCTCCGGATAGCCTGGGTCCAGGGCCTGGGGAGGCCATGTCAGTCACTTTCTCTTCGCTGTGACTCATTAACCGACATCCACAAGTCAGGGAGGAAAGATGCATGGTAGCTTACAGTTTCAGAAGGTCACAGTCCATTCATGGATGGGTGTCTGGGATACGGTGAGGTCACATGGTACGACCACAGCTAGAGCTGGAACCCGGGCTCCTGGGGTAAAGATCCTCACAGCGTATTAGAACAGAGAGCGATAGACTGGGAGGAGGGGCAGAAGCAGCACACGCCCCTCAAGGTCAAGCCCAAGCACCTGCACCTTCCAGCATGGCCCGCCTCCCAACCCTACGCAATATCCAACATGAAGCTTTTGGGGGGCACTCCAGATCCAAACCACAACATTCCTCCCCAGGCCCCAAGCAACTCATGGCCATCTCTTTACACAGAACATATTTAGTCCCTTTTCAAGAGTTACAAAAGTCCTAATAGTTCCAGCCCTGCCAAAAACCCAAGTCCAAAGTCTCCTCTGAGACGCCAGGCAAACTCACCTGTGAGCTCCTGTTAAAACCAAAGAGCTGGGGCTGGAGAAATGGCTCAGTGGTTAAAGCGCCTGCTGGGCAAGTGCTAAAAGCTTAAGTACTCTAGTTCAACTCCCCAGTACCATACAAGCTGGCTGTGGGGGTGCACGTCTGTAATCCCACCACTCGAGAGGCTGAGACAGGAGGATTGCCATGAGTCCAAGGCCAGCCTGGGGGTGTAGAGGGAGACCCTGTCTTAAAAAAGAAAAAAGCGTTAAGCACTTCTAACGTAAAATGGCACCAGGTTGAACATCCCCAATTCAAAAGGGAGGAATAGGAGATAAAAGGCAATAGGACTAAAACAATTTTTAAACCAAGCAGGGTAAGGGTTAAATCCTGAAGTCCCAGGTTGAGCAGCACCTGGAGTAACCTGTGGCAAATGTGCATCGCAGGGGGCTTGGAGGGCCACCCCTAGGAGGCCCCACACCTACGCCTGCCCTCAGCATCTCCTCTGCTGTCTGCTCAGAAGCGTTCCTCAGCCAAGCACCCGTGCTCCTGGCTTCTCCAAGTCTCTGCATTCTCCACTGCACCTCAGGCTTCGCCCTCACAGCCTCACACATGGCCCTGCCGGGGGCACACGGCCTGGCCTGCAAGGCCTTCCTTTCTCTGAACTCTGGGGGAAGCCTCCATGAACCCACAACTCCAGCACTCCGCAAGCCTCTGAAGACAGGACTGGGAGGAACTTGCCAGGGTCTGCCACTGGCTTGGGCCAACGCCTGGCCGGCTTGGACAAATGCTGCACAGCTGAACTCCAGGCCGCTGAACTCTGAAGGACATTTTCTCTTTTGGTCCTGCAGTTCACTTCTCAGCAAAGTCTTGGGGCTGTGCACCCTGGAGCTGCTGCAGCGAGGGGTCCTGCAAGCCTGGGAAAAGCCCTCCAGGCATCCTTTCCACAGCTCTGATAGCGCTTCTTTCAGCGCTAATTTCTCTCACCTCCCTGTGCCCTTTGGCCCCACCACTGCAAACTTCCTACACCTCTCTGCCATCATCTCCAAAGCGCCACGTCTGTGCACAAAATCCTCAACTTCATTGTAAGCCTTAAATCTTGCACTAACACATATCAATAAAATGGGGGGGGGGGAGCACAAATTAAAACTATGTGAAAGTCTCGAGATCTCCTCCACCAGAGTAAGCAGTACACCGACCTTATTCTCAGATTCAGGCAAAGTCTCTGGACAAGGGCAAAATGCTGATAAACTTTTTGCCAGAGCGCAGCACACGTGGCTTTCAGGCCATGTGCTGACACAGTCCTCCCCCTCTGAAATCTCTGGAGCCCGGCCTTTCCAATCCACACTTCCATCAGCATTCTGATCTTCTGAGCTCTGACCAGAATCTCCCACCAGGCTTGGCTCAGAGCACCCCAGGGCTTCTCCAGCGGGCAGCCTCAAACCTTTCCAAATTCCTCCCACAAACCTGTTTGAAAGGCTTCCAAACCACATGGTCAGGTACAGCACAGCAACGACCCCACTTCTCTGGTGCCAATTTTGCTCTTCGTTACTGTTTTAATGGCTTGACTCAACGCCCGGCATCTACAACCTAGGGAGGAAAGATGTAGCCTGCAGTTTCAGAAGGTCTCAGTCCATTCATGGGTGGGCAGCTGGAAAATGGTGACATCACATAGTGGGGCCCCTGCTAGAGCTGAAACCAGCGATCCTGGGGCAGAGATCCTTACAGAATGGTGGAACAGAGAGACGGGAGGCAGCAAACGCCTCTCCCAGGCCAAGCCCAAGCACCTGCGCCTTCCAGCCAGGCCCCACCTCCCGACCCTCCCCAATATCCATAGGAACATGAGGCTTTTAGCGGACACTCCGGATCCAAACCACCCCAGATGCCTCTCAGGGTGGCCCAGGATTTGGGGTCAGAGGAGGACTTCCATGGTGGCCTGGGGCCCAGGGGTCAGGGGAGCCTCTGGGGTGGCCCCAGGTCCTCGCCAAGCAGTCGCCCTGCGCGGACCTGCAGGCTGCGGCAGCACGTTGGTGCGTGCCAGTTATCTCAGCTCTAGAGGCTGAGGCAGGAAACTGCCTGATTCCAGCGGAGCCTAACGCCAAGCTTAATGCAGAGTGGAAGCCTTGACACGGTAATTGTGTGTGAGGACACGTGGGTCACTGGCTTCTGCTCACCGCGGCGGGCCCCGGGCCACTGACCTTTACAGGTTTAAGGTAAAATAAGGAAGTGAGACGGAGCATACCGCAGTATGAAAGTGTTTTCCTTTTTCTCAAGAAATCATTACATTTTGGGTATTGGGTTTTGTACACGTATAATTAAAACTACCTTTGTTCGGCCAGGTGTGTGACATCTCTGTTTACTGTACTTACATGCAGGTTCACGCGTAACTGGCAAATGCTGCTTCCTGGGTTCTCTTCCAAGCGCTCTTTCCCACCGCAGTCCTCACGCTGTCCACCTGGCACCAGGCAGCATTAAGCAAGGCCACACCTGCACCCAGTACCAAATACGCAGTGGCGATTACCCGGCTTTGTGATGGCGCACAGTTCCTCATCCCAAGTTCCAGCAAAGCCGGGGGAGGCCGCGGCGAGCAGAGCCCAGGGCCTGGACGGGGCCTCTGGACCATGGTAGATCAGAAAGGTCCAGAGATGAAGGCAGCAGGAGATGTCGGGGAAGGGAGGACCTGAGCCCGCCCACGCAGAGGGGCCCCGGCACCCCCAGTTGCAGTCCTGATGCCCCCCGTCCTGTTTCAGCTGCTTTGCGGTGCCCACCGCTGGCCCACGCTCAGAAATGGTTGCCAAGCCTAAGCCGGCACTCACAGGCCGTGCTGTGCCGGAGGACGGGGCACTGTGGACCCAGTCCTGTCACCCTGCCTGCAGGTGATGGGAGAAGTGACAGTTTAAAGCTGAAAGGTCAGGATGCGGTGGCACCACCGCCATCCCAGGACCCTGGGAGGCCGAGGCAGGAGGACCACAGGCCAAGCCCCACCTGGGCAACCCAGGGAGACACTGTCTCAAAATAAATTGTTTTTCTAAGAAGAAAGGCTTAGGGACACCGCTCGGTACCAAGTCCTGGGTGGATCCCAAGGCAAAAAGGAGGCGGAGGGGGAGGGAAAGAGGAGGAAGAGAAAAGAAGTTAGAAAAGGCCCGGGGCCGAAGATGGGGCTGAGATCACCCGTGAATCTGCTGGTTTGGGTTTTTTTCTACATGTCCTCAACATACACCTCACTCTAGGGAACCAGAATTCCCCCAATTCTTTGGAAAAAGAGTCATTCAACTGAGGACACAAGAGCTCCGAGGGCCGTGCCAGGGCCCGAGAGCTTCTCCCTCGGGGTTTTCTTAGGAAGCTGTGCCCCCAGGAAGTGGTGGCATTTTTCTGCACCAGGCAGAGGGCTCTGGCCTCGTCCCGGGAAATCATGCGGGCTGCCCCAGGGAGTCCCGGGGAAGGGGTGGACCCCGCCGCCGCCGGCCCGTGTCTCCCCCACCTGCCCAGAAGGCCAGGATACTTGGTGACCTTCCTGTCTGGGTTTGTCACTGTGCTCCTGAAGGCAGCACCCAGGGCCTCTCCCCCCCCACACACACACACTCAGCCCATTTTTATTTTTGATTTTTGTGCCGGGGCTGTGATGATAAGTTGCTACGGCGCCTAAGATGGCTCGGACTCGGGATCCTTCTGCCTCAGCCTCAGAGTGCCAGGATGGTAGGCTGAGGCCGACGCCACCTAGCTGGGCTTGCCCGGGCCATTGTAAACAGCAACAGAAAACTTGATCTTTGTTAACTTTTCAAAGCAAGAGGTGACAGGCTTTCAAGGGGTCTGGCCTTGGTGACACACTGAGACTTGAACGCCCCATGAGGTCATCCTCCTGCCTGGTCCCTGCACACACACTAGGGCCACGTGTGGGTGTGGGTGGTGGGGGGAGGGGTGGCCTCCCTTGGGCCCGCACCCCGGCGTGGCCCCCAATCACCCCCATCTCCACGTCCACATTGCCCTCCTGCCGCTGACACAGCCACGAGACCTCACGGGACAGGCAAGTCCCCCCTCCTGCACATGTCGGGAATTCAGAGGAATATCTGGAAATCTCACCGCCATAACACACGAAACCACCCGAGGACACTGGAACAGCATCAGTGTGTCTGACACTATCGATATCTTCTTTCTCTTTTAAACAGATGCCGAGCAAAACGGCCTGTACTTCAGAGCTGCCTCGAGGGACCCTCAAAACACAGCTCAGTCCTCTCCCTGGCTGCGGTGAGGCCCGTCATTCCAGCACCCTGGGAGTCTGAGGCAGGAGGATCGCAGTTCCAGCACAGCCTAGGCAACCCGGTGGCTTAGTGAGAACCCGCCTTGAGGTCAAAAACCAAAGAAACAGGCTTAGGGTGGAGCTCAGTGCCAAAGCCCTGGGCTGCATCCTCAGGACCACAGGAGCGCGCGCATACGCACCACGCACCACGCACCACGCACCCTGTCGTAAAAGCAGGCATCACCTTCCTCCACTGGGGCCTCTGGGAGCAACTGAGGCCTCAGAGAGCATCCTGGCCTCACCAGGCTTCAAGCCACCTGCCCCCTTGTGGGCGCAGCGGAGGACACGGGGGGGGCAGGGGGTGCGGGGGAGTCGCTGTCCTCACAGGCGGATTGCCAGGAGACGGTTTATATCAGATTCATGGAGACACCGCAGTCAAGAAGAAGTGAGGCCGCCCAGGACAGCCTCCTGTGGTCTGTGCCCGCCTTGGGAGCGAGGAGGAGCAGTTCACGGGATGAAAGTCCCTGCTCCCTCCAAACTGGAGCTGGGGACAGCGCCAGGCTGTGGCACACTCTCCCCATGGCTCCTCCGGGACCCACACGCTCTCCACTCCGTCGGAACCTGTTTTTCCGATGAGGCGCGACCTGGAAACCCTGGAGGACCCTGCGGCCCCCTCAGCACCCGAACTCACAGGACTCTCACCAGCTTCTACCACCCCAAACCCCTACCCAGGCGGGACTCTGTCTGGGACCCTGCTGGCCAAGGGCGCGGGGCTCCAGAGCTCCGGAAGCTATACTCAGGGCCTGTAAAGGCCTGGGCCCTGGACCCTGAGAGAGGCGGCGGTGGCAGCCGTGCAGCCGGGGAGCCCGCGGCGCCCGGCAGCTGTCCGCGTGGACGCGTCCTTCCCGCCCTCTCACGCCATCCACAGACGGGCAGCGCGCGACAGACGGGCTGGGTCGCTGCCCCCCCACCCCCCGTGTGCGCGCGCGTGCGTGCGTGTGAGTCTGTATGTGACTCGGCCCTCCCGGTCCACACGCACCGCCTCATCCTCGGCGTCGCCGCCCGACACGCCCGGGCCTTCGGCTTTGCGTTTTGGCAGAGGCAGGTGCCCTGGCTACTTGCTCACGGCCGAGACTCCAAGCCCGACACCCACCACTTAGGGAGGAAAGACTCAGCGTACCTCAGTTTCCGA
>PVKB01008707.1:0-13811 GCA_004027205.1 Ctenodactylus gundi | reverse complement strand
ACAATCAGCAAGGTGAAGAGACAGCCTACAGAGTGGGAAAAGACATTCACCAGTAACACTTCGGACAACGGATTCATATCTAGAACATACAAGGAACTGAAAAACATAAACCCCCTAAAATAAATGATCCCATCAAGAAGTGGGCAGCTGAAATGAAAAGAAGCCTCTCAGAGGAAGAAGTGCAAATGGCCCACAAACACGTAAAAAAAAAAGTGTTGTTCATCACTGGCCGTCAGAGAAATGCAAATATCTAAAACACTGGGGTCTCACCTCACTCCAGTGAGAACGGCCTGCATCAAGAACCCAAAGAACAACAGCTGTTGGTGAGGATGTGTAAAAAAAGGAACCCTACTGCACTGCTGGTGGGAACGCAACCAGGTACAACCACTACGGAAAGCAGTCTGGAGGTCCCTTGGACAGCGGAGAATGGAAATTCCACTTGATCCAGCCACTGTCCTAGAGGGCATTTTCCCAAAAGAAAGAAAGTCAGCATACCAAAAGACACATGCGTATCCATGTTTACAGCAACACAATTCGTAATAGCCAAATCCTGGAAGCAACCTACCTGCCCATCCACACAGGAATGGTTAGAGAAGATGTGGTACCTGTAACAGTGGAATACTATGCAGCCACAAAGAAAGGCAGATATGAAGCATTTGAACGAAAATGGGCCCACCTAGAGTCAATAATGCTCAGTGAAATGGACCAAGCACCAAAGACTGACTATAGATGGGTGCCCCTCTTATGAAATGCACAAAAATAATAACTAAAAGAGGCCCAAATGTGAATGGCAGAGTGGAACGAGAGGCGAGGTCAGATCGGAAAGGAGCGAACCCCTGAAAAAGGGGTGGAGACAGATGCCCTCTGATTACCCGAACCCCATGGTTCTAATGTGTTACCATATTCTGAATTCATGTGTTTATGAAACAAATGTCAAATTTTGTCAAGTGAAATTTTTATAAAAATAAAAGTATGTAACTAAAAAGTCTGCCTCCTCATAGTTGGTGGCGTTTTCAAGGACTGGGCGAAGCCTGAACTCCCCTATCTCCTGGCATGTGTTGGGGTTACAGGAGATGTTGAAATGTATCCTGGGGTAGAAGAGCCAGGGCCTTAGAGAGTGTTGGGCCCTGACAAATGGAACAGCCAAATTCAGGTCACATTCAGGAGTTGTCTGTATGTGTTCCTATCATTTCTTGTACTATAGATTTTTAGACTGGATCTCACTCTGTAGTTCAGGCTGGTCCTGACCTCATGGCTATCCTTCTGTTTAAGCCTCTGAAATGCTGAGATTACAGCTATACACCACCATGCCTGCTTTATGTGGTGCTGAGGTAATTGAACTCAAAGCCTTGCATTTGCTAGGCAAGTGCTTTAACCACTCTATTATCTCTCCAGACCCTTGCACTGGTATGTGAAAATTCAGGAGTGAAATGAGAGAAATCTCTGTCCATGGCATGACTAATGCAGGCTTTTTAACTGTGGGTTACAAAAACTGTGTAGGGCCCCCTCCTGGAAGCATGAAATCATGCTGCCCTCTGTTGCTTTTTTGGCAGGGAGTCACACTGTTTCAACCATGGAGAGAAAAGATTCCTTGATGAAAGCAGAAATATATGGCTCCAAAAGGCTTAACTCATCAGCTCAAGCCTAGCCTGACACTTCTTAGCAGCCTTCATCCCAAAGTCTGCAGGCTTCATTACAAGGACAATGTACCCAGTCTTCTGTTAGTCTGCCCCTGGCCTGGGGCCTCAGAAAGCTATTGCAAGCTATACCTTGGCCATCCCAGTGCGAAGTTCCTCATTCACCTACTCTAAGTGATAGAAGGAAAGTAGTGGCCCTTAACACACTCTGCATAGCCTGACCCTCGGGTGCCTTCCCATAATGCAACGCCTTGCTATTCTGACATGCTCCTTCGAAGAACAGGCAGGCTGAGAATAAGGAATGGAATGTAGGCAAGCAAAGAGTATCTCAGCCTCTGCAAAGGCCAAATCTGGTTCAAAATCAATGGTTACATGGTGGGGTTGCTGCTGTAAAATGCACTTGGTTATGAAAGGGGACATGACAACAACTTTACTTTCCTACCTCATCAAAGAGCTTAAAATGCACTTCCAATAGATCTGGCCAGATTCACCCTCTTTCCCAGATAAAACAATCTCAGGTAGCCATCTCCCAAAGTGAAGGGGAAGTATGAGACTAAACAATCTTTGCAAAAACCTCTAGCGCTTGTTGCATGAGTGCTGCTGGCAGCAGAAATAGCAGGAAAAAGCAGCAGTCTTCTGGCACCAAAGTGATAGCCTGAGATAACACCATCTCATACTTCTCAGCATGGCCACCCTGAGCATTTTATGCACTTCTGGACAAATTACATATAGCAGGACTTCTTCCCATCAGCAGCCTAAAAGGTTGTCATGAATTAGTTGGGATTAAAAAGGAGGTAAGGGCCAGAGACTCAGAGCCATGGGCCTATGTACGTATGCTGAATGATCCAAAATAGCCATTCTTGGCCTTGTCTCTCTCCTTGTCAAGAAGAGATACAGGCCCTGGTCAGACCAACCCATGGGTGATCCCAGGGCCATCTTAGGCCCAAATTCTAGTACACCCAATCTGGGTGGGTGCTTCGCACATGTGTAGTCCAATAGACCCATTTTACAAAGGAGGAAATTGAGGTCTAGAAAATGAAGGAGAGGAAGATTCCCTACCCAAAAGGAAGTTACTTTCATTTCCCTTTGTTTTTAATCAAACTTCCTACTTTGAGATATAGTAGATTCACATGCAGTTGTAAGAAAATATGGTGATATGCCTTGTCCCCTTTGCCTCTACTAGGATATACTTCATGTCTGAAATTGAGTCAGCCCATGAGGAGATCAGTATGTATTTTTTTATGCTACTCTAAGGTAGAAGGGAAGAAAATGAAAGGCCCATCTTGCTTTCAAAGGCAGGTCTGATGTCCCCTATTCCCAGAAAAACCTGCAAAAGAGAACTCCTTTCTTCACTTTTTGTTGAATTCAAGGTTATGGGAAAAGTGGATTCCGAGTAGCCCACTTGGCCCACTGTTCCCTTTGGAGCACCAAGCCTTGTGCCATGGTTGCCCGTTGGCCGGTGCAGCACCCACCTCCTTGCTGCAGGGAGCCAGAGCAGCCCACTTGGCTATGACAAACACGCCGTGACTGTGTGGCTTTCTGCAGACTATCTCTTTCCTGTGTCCCTTTCTTCTCTCAAGCCTCCACAGCGGCCAGCAATTGCCCCTGCCCATTAATCAGAAAGCTCAGCTCTCAATTATGAATCTTCAATGGTCAAGTCAGATCTTTAATTCTTCTCAAATTCTTAAAAACCAGCCAGTTATTAGCATTTATCCTGATAGCCAAGAGCACTTTAGAGACATTTTTGGCTTAAAAGATTAGCTTCAACATTTTAGCCTTTTGAATGTTGGTCATATTTCAATTTGGTTTTCATAGCCATGAACAGTGTGCTCCACCAAGCTCTTAAATAATCACTGTCAGAAGCAGCACCCCCCACACAAAGGCTCCAGTTAGCTTACAAGGTTTGTGCCAATGTTCCTCTAGTCCAGGTTTTCCCTTTCCAGCTACAGTGAAAGCTGAAGATTAACTCCAAAGCAAAATAAGACAGACAAGATAGACTGACCACTGGAGAAGCACATGCACGTGTTGGGGTAGCATACTGTCATGCACCTGAGAGAGAGTAACCTATGCAGAGCTAGGGGTAGGGTGAAGGTATGCAGGGCTATGTACAGCAGGGCTTTAGCTACATTCATTCCTGCTAACCCGAACACTCTAGGACAATGCTGTCCAATGGATCGTACCTCACTCCAACAGATAGACTGGCCTGTTTACATGCCATGGCCTCCAGGAATCCAAGCCAGTGGAGTAGATGTCTAAATCCCACTGCCAAATTTTGACCATGCAGAACCTGGATTGGGTGCCAGAGGAATATATGTGTACATGGTGGTATGGGGCGGGGGTGTGAGAGGGGGTGCAGGTTTTTTGACCTCCAGGGATTCTGAACTCAAAGCAGTGGGGACGTGGGGAGTGAAGGGGAAGGACAATTTTTCCAGAGGAAAGGTTAGAATTGAGTCCTAAGAGGCAGAAGGGAAAAGGAGTGACAGGATTAGGGCATCCAAAGTTAGACAGGTCTGCATACAAGTCCCACCTTCTGCCATATAGCGGCTGTGGTATATGATTAACATTTCACTGCCTCAATTCTTCACTTGTAAAACTGGAGTAACAACATTGCCTCTGTCTTGGAGCTGACATGGACAACTGGCTAAATGAAATGCTATGTAGTTAAAAGCACCTAGTCCATATCTGACTTACTAGAATTTACACACAACGTGAATCTCTTATAAAAGAAAGGTTAGGTCACATTGGGCAGTCATGGAGCTGGGAAGAAAACAGCAGTCTCATCTACAAATTGAGGCAAAGGGGAGTACAGCACACGACGGGAGAAGAGGCTGAACATGGATCCCAGAGGGCCTGGAAAGCCACTTCTCACTTTGGACTCTAGCCTCTAGGCCGTGGGAGCCAAGAAATGATTTTCATGAGGGAGTAACATGGCCTGGGTTGCACTGAACCACTCCAGAGAGTGGAAAATCAGAGGTCGAAGGCTCCATCTGCCAGGCTACCTGGGAAGAAGCCCTGGGAATGCACAGCCTTGCAAAACTCCCAGAGAAGAGGAGCCGAATAGAGCCTGCTTTTGTGGCAGCACAGTTAGCTGAGGAGGGCACTGGCACAGCTGAGCCACTACTGGCAGGAAAGACGCACTAGCAAGTTGTCTGTCCATCAGCTGTCTGTACCTGTGAAGCACCGAGGGAAACTGCCCCAAAGCTCCCTTCTTCTGCAGATATTTTCATTTGAAATTTATGACTAAGCAAAATCTTAACAAGCACCCAATGTCAACGAAGACCAGAGGCATATATCCCCTGTGCAGGAGAAGATGGATGCTCCCTTGAGAGCACACAGATTGTTCTGTGTAGCTCTATTTCCCGGGAAAATTATACAGAGACTATGTTGGGAGAGAATAGAGCTGTTTGGCCCCATTTCTCAAAAGTACAGAGATAGAAAGTGGCCAAGAGGGAGCGCCAGTTGACACGCATAAGAACAAACAGCAATTTCAATGATCACGTCCTAGGCCTCCTTTCCTGTCCCATCTCCTACCTTAGGCATCCCGCTTCGCTTACAAAATTCTTACTACTGGGTTCCTACTTTTTGACTGGCAAACTAATGACTTCAGTGCTTGTCTTAGTCACCATCTCACCACTGAACAAAATACTACATAGTCACAATTTCAAGGAGGAGAAGTTTATTCTAGCTCATAACTTCAGCTCATATTTGGCCAGCTTCAAGGCAGAAACAGCATGGTAGAAGGGCAAGGTATAGAAAACCTTCTCATCTTATGGTGGCCAGGAAGCAGAAAGATGAGGAGTCTGAGACAAAAATACACGCTTCCAAGTCATGGCCCCAGTGACCCACCTCTTCAAGCCAGGTCCTACTTGCGAACAGTACATTCATCTGGCAACTCAGATGAATGTATGATAATGGATGAATACAGTAATGAGTATAGTGTCCTCATGATCCGATCATCTTCAAATACATGGGACTTTGAGGAGACATTTTGGATCTATACCTTAGCAATCTTATAAGCAAGTAACTTAGGACAGGTTTAAGATCCTGGGAAAGTGTGCAAAGAGTATCCTATAGGAGAGGCTGTAAAGGCTCTGAACTATGTGTCAGCAAAGGCCTAAGGCCAAGAGGCCTGGTAGTTCTTAAAAGCAGAAAATACTGAGCATGTCCCCAAGGGTGTGTAGTCTTACTGCCTTCCCTAAAAGACTAAATGTTTGAGAAATGAGCACTCCTTCCAGACATTTCGGATGTGTTACGAGATGTGCCTTCTGGAGAGAACTGTCTTCTCCTGTCCACTTCTACCTGGCTGCAAGGACTCCACAGGCCAGCACTGGCCTCCCAGAGCAAGTCTGCAGGAACTGGGATCCTCAGGAAGCTTGGAATGAATGACAATTTGGCATAGGCTCTTAGCCATTTTTTTTTGAGACAGGGTCTCACTCTGTAGTCTAGGGTGGTCCTGAACTCACTATGTAACCCCCAGGCTGGCCTCAAACTATCACAATCCTCCAGCCTCAGTCTCCCGAGTGCTAGAATTATGGGTGTGTGCCACCACACCTAGTTTATATGGTGCTGGGGAGTCAAACCCAGGGCTTTTCACTTGCTAGGCAAGTACTTTAAACACTGAGATAAGCCCCTAGTCCCAAGCTCTTTGTCTTAAGGCTAAGCAACACAAGGTTTTATAGGATGAGAGAGCCAAGACTTTTCATACATTGCTTAACAAGAGACTTTACACACACTTAGAATGTTCTAGCTGATGCAAACTATTTTTTATTCTGTCTTATGATCTAATAATGCAGTCAAAAATATAAATTTCATACCAGTTTCTAATATGAGTACCACTTTGCCCTGGTAACAAATAGTATCATTTAAAAAGCATTCTATAACTTTTTTCATGTATGGTTTTACATGTTCCATAAAACACAGATAGATGGAAAGCTTCTCAGAAAGGGAAGAGACCTAAGGGACCTTAAGGCCAACTTTGGTACTTTTAGGCCAAGAATAATAGAAATGCAGACAGTACTGAAATTTGCAAAAAGTTTTACCATTACTTGAACTTTCATTTGTACTGTGACAGGCAAGAGCAGGTATGCAAGAACCAGCCCCCTAGGGTTGGAGACTTAACACAAGTCAGAGAAAACTTCTTAATCTGTCTGGTGCTCAATTTATTTTTTTTTTTCAGCAAAAGAGGATTATTGTGAGGGTTCAACGAAATGTTTAGAAATGTGCCTGGCATATAGCCTGGTCTACTTAAGTATTGAAATTTTAAAAAAAATGTTATTAGGACCCACAAGAGTCTCCTAAAATGGACAGAAAAAATAATTAGCTTATTTGACCAATCAGAAAACTGAGGCTTTGGGAACTTTTGCTTCAGTTTATACACCCAGACCATGCCATAGCCAGGGATCAATTTCAGGTGTTTTGACACTATACTCAGGGACATTTCCACAAGATGACCACGTCCTCCAATAATGCCTCTTGCCTGATAACCCATCTCACGTATAAGTAAGGTCAAAGTAACACTTCTTTTAACCAACCTAAGCTGAAGTAAAAAATGTCATTATTACACATACTTCTGTAAAGATTGAGTTATGATAAAAACATGGATGGAAAGGGTATGTGGAACTAAACCTGTAAGAAAAGCTGAAAAGAAAGGAGAGATCATTTTACTGAGACTCAGGGCTGAGATCATTGGAATCAAAACACACTTGACTCTGAAGTACTAGGAAGCCAGAAATCATTTAGCCAGATTCTGAACAGCATTGGCAATAAGAAAGTTTCTGGACCAAAATGTGACCATAGGTGGCAGGATGAAGTTGGAGCTATATGGACAGATTAATTATCCTGAGGCCCCACTCCAGAGATATTGAAGTTATGTAGGCCCAGGGCAGGAGCACCTGTCTCTTACTTCTGAGACATCTGGGTCACAGCATCTTCCCAGCAGCAATACTTTTGGGGACAGTCATGGAGTAGGTCATGTCCCTTGGGGCTGCAGAGGCCCAGGTGCTGGAAAATGCCCATTTAGAAAATGCCTGGACAACAGAAGCACAGATAGGTTCTAACAGCATCAGCAGGAAACAGAATGGAATCATTTCCAAAGCATGTGGGGAATATCTTTTTGGTCCAGACAGGCAGCTATGAAGGGCCACAAGGCTCAGTAGTTCTCTGACTATCCACACACCTCTGTTGTCTGTGACCTAGGGACTGGATTCATTCACCTGGGTCATGGCTACAGCGCAGAGGGCAAGAGAACTTCGAAGAATTGGAAGAGTACAGAGACCCTCAGAGCTTAGAAAGCAGACCTGTGAGTATCTTTAAAAACAGTGCTTCACAATGGAGTAAAACTGCTATAAAGAAAGACAAATTTGAATCATTTTTGGGAAAATGGATGCACCTTGCGGCCATTATGCTTAGTGAAATGAATCAGACACAGAAGGTTAAATATTGTATGGTTTCTCTAACATGAGAAAACCAAACTATCAAAGAAGTAAAGGAGAGATGGAATAAAATAAGAAAACAGACTTTGTGGATAAGGAAAAGAGATGGGGGGATTGAGGGGGTGGGAAGAGGAAAAGGAAAAAATAAAATAGTGCTTCATTAAAATATGCACACACCAAGTCCCCCTCCCAATTTGTGTGCTGAAATCCTAACCCCAAGTAACTTAAAATATGACTGTATCTGGAAATAGGTTCATAGAAGATGTAATTAGTTAAGATGATGTCATAGTGGAGTCGGTGAGTCCTTAATATAAAGTGACCACTGCCCTTACAAGAATGGGACATTTGGACAAAAAGACACATCAAGAAGAACCTCACATCCTTATGTGAAGATGAACACAGAGATCAGGGTGATGCTTCTGTAAGACAAGGAAGGCCAAAGAGTTTCAGAAAATTGTCAAAAGGCCGGGAGACAAACATGGACAGGTTATCCCTCTCAGTCCTTAGGGGAACCAACCTCAGTGACATCTTAAACTTGTACCTCTTTTTAAAATTTTAAAAAAAATTTCCCCCATTTCATTGATATGTATAAGTGCAAAATTTAAGGTTTACAATGAAGTTGAGCATTTTGTGCACATACATATCTTGTCAAGGTGACAAGGACTTTCCCACTCTCCTTTTGTCCTTTCCTCTCCCCTCCCTCCCTCCACCCCCACCTGTCCCCCTCTTTCCCTTTGTTTTTCATTTTAAGTTCCATGAGATAGTTGTGATCTGGGTCTCTTGTATCAGAGAGACCATTCTATGTTTCACCTTCTGCTTCTGACTCACGTCACTAAGCATGATGTTCTTAAGCTTCTTCCATTTGCCTATAAAAGCCTCCACGCTGTTGGACTTTATAGATGCGTAGTATTCCATTGCCAAAATACTCATCAACAGACCAATGAATACACAAACTGTACCTCTTTTTTATTTATGGTACTAGACACCAAGCCCAGGGCTTTCACCTTAAGCTCCATCTTCAGTCTGTTTTTTTTTTTTTTAATTTGACTTTTGACACAGGGTCTTGCTAAGTTGCCCAAGCTGGGCTCAAAATTGTGATCCTGCTGCCGTAGCATCCCAGAGTTCTGGGATCACAGGTCTGTGCCACCACAACTGGCTTGATCTTGGACTTCTAGCCTCCAGAACAGTGACATTTCTGTTACTTAAGTCACTGCCAGTTTATGGCACTTTGTTCTAGCAGTCTCGGCATACATTTCTAATTCTCTCTCCCTCCCTCTATTTCTCTCTCTCTCTCTCTCTCTCTCTCTCTCTCTCTCAAACACACACACACACACACACACACACACACTACCCTCTATATGGACAAATTCCCTTTTCCAGGCCTGCAACACAGAAGAATGCCATTCTTGAAGAAGCTGGGCACAGATGAGTTATGTGTGGGCAAAATATGACAAATCAACTTCCATTTGTACTTTACATTGATGCAGAGATGTCAAACATGAGTAAAAAATAGCTTCCTACCTTTGTATATTGCTCTATATGCACAAAATACTTTGATAATTTTCAATATTGCTTAAACTCTCATCACTATAGAGTGGTGAACAGTGCAATCTAGAGTTTGCAGATGAAGAAACCATGATCCTATAGGAGTGAATGTTTTGTTCCAGGCTTTATGACTCAGAAGAGAGGGGCAGAGTTCACTCTCTACTCTGCCACCCCACGTAGGAAAATGCTCGTGCTCACCTGGAGGGAGAAGGTAGGACCAGTGTTTAAGCACAGCTGACTTCTTCCTGTCCTTCATGCCCATTTTTACTCTCTTGGTTCATTATGACTATTCTCTGCATGGATCCCAGTTATCTTCCAGACTTAATCCCGGGACAATCCTCTCTCCCACTGGGATAGCACTTGACAGAAATCAGAGCTCTTTTTTATTATTTATCCCAGTTGTGACTCAAAGAGTTCTAAGAAGGGAGGCAGGGCATGTAATGTCATGCTGTTTTATCACTGATGAAAAGAATGGGAAGTGATTTGCCCATCGTCTCTGTGGTAGCTAGAGTTAGAGTTGGAGTAGCAAATTCCAGTCACCATGATCTTCATTTTTTCCCAGAGCATTACTTTTAAAAGAAAAAAATAATTAATAAAGATCTTGGACATAGAATATAATTGTATAACAGTCATATGATTGCCTATTAAATAGACACTGAGACTAGTAAATATGAGAAAGAAGAAAAAAAAGTTAAATTTCAAATGCCTTAGCTTAATACTGGAAGGTACATGTTTGTACATTCACAGGGTTATCTTTACATCAATCATTTTTCTTAGGATAAATTTTCATCAGTGGCCTAATAAGCGAATTGCTACAATAAAACAAAGTTAAAACTATACCACATTGCTACATGAAATGAACTTAAATCTATACCACATAAACATAGTTAAAGTAACAGATATGAAGGGAAATTTAGTTATTTCAGAATTTAACTTTCATAACTTATTTACTCATATTTCACTGATTACTAACATTCTGCTAGATTTAATTTATAATTTTATCTGTCTATCCATTCATATATTTATGCATTTGCATTCTTAAGAGATTTTATATTAATTCCTCATGTTGCATTATTAATTAGAAATTATTCTATTTTGCACACTACTATACTATTACTAATAATAATGTTGTGGGGAGATTTCACAGATTTTATAGAAGAACTGGTACTGTTTTAAAAGTATATCAATCAGATGAATTAATTACAAATCTATTTTTTATTACATTTTCTCTTTAGATATTACTTTTTCTCTAAGCTGTTTTGGTGCTGCTTATGTTTCTGCCTCTCAAAGAGGATAAACTCACATTCCACATCAAAAAAGTGAATTGCTTCATTCAACAAGCTAAAGACTTTATCAGTTTGCTACATTAAATGGACTTAAATCTGTATCATGTAAGTATGCTACAGTAAAGCAATAAATAGCTATGCTCAGTTATTTCAGATTTTTTGACTTTCATACATTGATTACTCATATTTCACTAATAATTAACATTTTGCCCAATTTGGTTTTTCCTTTTACCTATCATAGCCTTACTTTTTTCTGAGCTCCTTCTCCTCTAGCTGTTGTCCCTTGTTCTCTGGGATCATTGGTGTCACTGGCCTCGCTTTCACTTTCTAAGTTTCCTTTAAGTATTCTCTGCAATACTGGCTTAGTGGCTGAAAATTCCTTTAAGCTTTCTTAACTTTTTTTCTTCTTCTTTCCCAAATTTACTAGTCTTTTGAACCACATGCTTGTAGATATTTTCTAATGTGAACTGGGGGGTTAGGCCAGGTTTAAGAATAGCAACAAAGATGTAGGAAAATATAGAAAAAAATTTTTGGTAAATATCCCAGTAAAGGGATTGGTTGGGTTCAGAAAAGAGGCATCAAGATTTAGCTACTGTGACCCATTTGAGGAATAGGAAGCTGAGTTAGAGTAGTGACTTAAGTGAAATGATTTAGATGTGGAAGATTAAATATGTTAAGTACTGTATAGTTTCTCTGACTTGGAAAACCCAGAACACAGGCATTCTATAGAACTACATGAAGTGATAGCCGGAGTTGGGAGAAGGGATAGGGAGGGGGTGGGAGGGTCAAATATGGGAAGGGGTTGTAAAGTTGATGTGATACATATGTGCACAAAATACCCAAATTCATTGTAAACACTATGTATTACACATGTATATTAATTAAAATAGTGGGAAAAATAGACACTGAAATAATTCTTAAGAAACATTTATCTTATTCATTGTTGTGGTTAGGATCTGGAGTGTCCCCCAAAAGTCTTATGTATTTTAATGTTATGGATTGTCTATGGAGCCATGTAATGTTGGTGGATTGGGGTCTGGCCTGGAGGGGCGGATTGCAGTTGTTGGGATTAGGGGCGTGTGAGTTAAGACTAAAGGCATGTGACTTGAGACTAAAGGTGTGTGAGTTAAGACTAAAGGTGTGTAGTGGCCACACCTTCGATACCCAGATGCAGGAGAGACTAAGACTGGGACTTGGACTAGTCTCCATTAGTCTCAACTTGCCTGTGTGTGTGTGATGTCCTGAGAAGCTGCCTCCATCTCTCTGCCTCTGCCATGTACTTCGACTGTTGCCAGCCACCCCTGAATGGACTGTGACGTTCGAGACTGTAAGCTAAAATAAACCTTTCCTTTCCTAAGTTTGTGGGTGTCGGGTATTGAGTCACAGCAAGGAAAAAGTATCTAAGACACTGATTTAACAAATATTTGTTGAGTGCCCACTATGTACTAGATATCATTCTAGAAGTGGATGATCTAACTGTAAACAAGTGAAAAGGAACCAATTCATACATAAGAATAGGTGAAAATCAGTGTTCGATGTGATCCTGACTAGACTGCCAACAACTGAGGGATTATAAGGTTATTTTTATACTATTTCAAACCAGAAAACCACATACCTTCCTTGACAATCCTGAGAAGAATGGTATTAAGGGAATCTATACTTTAATCAGTACTCTAAGTAATTTTTGGCAATGATTACTTTACTTGTCCTTACTTAATTTTATTATTTTTATAATATTATCTTTTATAGACTAAGTACTCTAGAGAACAATAAGCATAACTATGAGGGGCTTAACAGATCTTGCAATTTCATTATAGTTATTTTTATTCTTTATTTTTGGATTAATATGAGAAATTTATACTTTATGTCATTTTACTTCCATACACCAACTGAAAATAAAATAAAATGTACATGGAATGGATAAAAGTCCTACACAGATGATGTAACAGGAAGGAAGAAAACTTTTATTTTTTAAATAAATTTAACATAAATTTTGGGAAACACATGAATTCCAAATTCATATTAGAACCATGGGGTTCGGGTAATCAGAGGGCATCTGTCTCCACCCCTTTTTCAGGGGTTCGCTCCTTTCCGATCTGACCTCGCCTCTCGTTCCACTCTGCCATTCACATTTGGGCCTCTTTTAGTTATTATTTTTGTGCATTTCATAAGAGGGGCACCCATCTATAGTCAGTCTTTGGTGCTTGGTCCATTTCACTGAGCATTATTGACTCTAGGTGGGCCCATTTTCGTTCAAATGCTTCATATCTGCCTTTCTTTGTGGCTGCATAGTATTCCACTGTTACAGGTACCACATCTTCTCTAACCATTCCTGTGTGGATGGGCAGGTAGGTTGCTTCCAGGATTTGGCTATTACGAATTGTGTTGCTGTAAACATGGATACGCATGTGTCTTTTGGTATGCTGACTTTCTTTCTTTTGGGAAAATGCCCTCTAGGGCAGTGGCTGGATCAAGTGGAATTTCCATTCTCCGCTGTCCAAGGGACCTCCAGACTGCTTTCCGTAGTGGTTGTACCTGGTTGCGTTCCCACCAGCAGTGCAGTAGGGTTCCTTTTTTTACACATCCTCACCAACAGCTGTTGTTCTTTGGGTTCTTGATGCAGGCCGTTCTCACTGGAGTGAGGTGAGACCCCAGTGTTTTAGATATTTGCATTTCTCTGACGGCCAGTGATGAACAACACTTTTTTTTTACATGTTTGTGGGCCATTTGCACTTCTTCCTCTGAGAGGCTTCTTTTCATTTCAGCTGCCCACTTCTTGATGGGATCATTTATTTTAGGGGGTTTATGTTTTTCAGTTCCTTGTATGTTCTAGATATGAATCCGTTGTCCGAAGTGTTACTGGTGAATGTCTTTTCCCACTCTGTAGGCTGTCTCTTCACCTTGCTGATTGT
>PVKB01008706.1:0-13822 GCA_004027205.1 Ctenodactylus gundi | reverse complement strand
TTCACACTCTTCTTCGGCAGGGTACTGGGTTTGTTAGTTGTGGATTTTGGTTTGGTTTGGTTTGGTTTGGTGCTGTGACTGTCAGGGGTCTGCTCATGAGGAGGCAGGTAGTAAGGGCAGTGGGACTTTTCAAATCCTATAATAGCAAGCTCTGTTCAGTTGGTAAATCTCTGTTACTGCTGCATTCATTTTCCAACAAATGGTGGACTTAGTCATAATGCAAGAAGGGCTTAGTCACCCTGGACAATATAATGACTTCATGGGATCTTTGTCTCAAATATAGATCAATAAAAATTTGAAAAAAACCTGTGGGTGTAGCTCAGTGATAAAGTGCTTATCAAGGTTAGGTGAGGTCCTTGCATCAACCTCTAGTACTGCAAAAGTAAATATATTCATTAAATCATTGATTTTTAAAATGTTTTTTAGATACAGTCTTACTCCATAGTCCATGCTGGACCTGAGCTCACTGTGTAGACCAGCTTGGTCCTGTACTCAAGGCAATTCTTCTGCTTCAGCTTCCCAAATTCTCGGATTACAGCATGCACCATTATATCCACCTCTAGCACCAGAGGAATATTTTTTAAGCAGCTTTTTTGAAAATACACAAAAAGTAGCCCTGGAAACATTTTTAAGATGTAAGAAATAGCACATTATGTCATATTTCGAGTGTAAATATATGTGTGTGTATAAATATACATATATATATTCATATTGTAGTACTGATGAATTGAACGCAGAGTCACTCAGTCACTTAACTTATCTTGAGACAGGGTTTCTCCACCACTTTGCTCAGGCTGACCTTGAACTTGGAATCCCTTTTGTCTTAATCTTTCCAGGACTGAGATTATAGACATGTATCTCAGTTCCCGGCTACAAAAACATTTTTCAAAAAGCATAATTTCTTTTCTGTTTGGTACAACCAGAATACAGTGGGATTATAAATTCTGAGCAGCTGTGACTAGTTGGGCCTTCTTACAATTCAGGGTGAGGGAAAAGGTGCTAATGGTGGTGAGCAGGGCGGGGGAAGTGTTACATTGTGTATTTCTCTGCATTCATTTGCAGCCTTAGTCATACCCAATCACGGCTGAGTCATTGCAGGCACTCTGCAGTTTTCACACCTCCCCCTGGTTCCTACGGTGCTTGATCCCAGTATCTGCCTTATATGAGACCCTGGACACCTCCCTAGGGGGCTGCTACTAGTCAGGGCTTTCCTATCAGTGGCTTCTGAGGAGTAAGCAAGGCAGAAGAAGAACTAGAGCCTCAGGGATGTCTGCCATGATACAGAGACTCAGGCTTAGATGGCCACATTTGGAATTTTGACTTTAGGGCACAGGAAAGCAAGAGAGGCATAGAGTAGAAACACACAGAGATGGACTGAAGCATTTTGACTTACGGGCATAGGAGAGCAAAGCTCATGTTTTGAGTATTAGTCTTTTCCTGGGTACTGATCCTCACTAGTGCCCGCTCTGGAGAGGCTGGGCCAGCCTGGGCCTGCTCTCAGCCAGCCATGCCATCACCATGGCAACAGCGATGCTCTGCTGGTGTTGCTAGGTGACGGTGCTTAAGAGGTAGGTGTGTGCCATCATTTTCAACTTCAGATTTTTCCATCTAACAATGGGCTTATCTAAGGGTAACCCGGTTGTAATTCTAGAAACATCTGGATAAACAGGCTTGCACCATGGAGGATGCCTGGACACAGGCTGGCCATTAAGTTAAAGGAGCACTCATGACAGCCACACTGAAACATCCAGGAGCATCTCCTGAGTTCTCTCTTAGGACAAAATTCATGGACTATATAGTTGCTTAGTGAGAAAGTACATTGGGGTCACTATGAGAGGCACAACAGGTAGGTCCCTGACCTGCCCCTGGGTCTTCTACTGCGGCTTCCTCACAGCCCTGCCCGACCACAGGCAGTGCTAAGCATTGGAGGTTTGCTGCAATCTCCTTGCTGCCTGCTGTAACCCCGGTAAGTGTTGCTGTTGACTGTATCCTCACAGGTCTTTCAAGAAGAAAGCAAAGGCAGCTACAGCTCTGGTCTTACCCAAAGAACAGACCACACATCAGCCTCTAATTGACCAAAAACAGCTATTAAAGACAGAAGGTCCTCCCACTTCTGCCAGTAGGGCCAGGTAGCTGGAATAACTGGTGAGCTTCTTACCACCACGCAGAAGCTAAGGGCTAAAACTACACAGGAAGTTTGTTAATTAGCATGGCAAGGGAACAGGGAGTCATCCTCTGTAAGCACTTAGTGGGCGAGTTGTGCCCCAGCCACACTTCATTACCGGGTAAGGAATGTAAGGAGAGCTGCCACGAGGGGGCTGTATTCAAGGCCTGCCTCTGCTTCTGGCCATCCTTAGGATCCTCTCTCTGTCTCTCTTTCTCTCTCTTCTCATGACAGGGTCTCAGTCTGTAGTCAAGGCTGGCTCTGAACTCACAGTAGTCCTCCTTCCTTAGCTTTCTGAGTGCTGTGATTATAGGTGTGTTTCGCCATACCTGGTCTCTAACCTTAATGTGACTGGGAGGTTGCTGACTTATCAAGAGGGTCAGTGGGAACCACAATAGAGGCTGTTGCTCACAACAGAAGCCACAAAATGTCACATGGGATATGGTAGATAACATGCAAAGGGGGGGGGGGATGTTTCATCCACCTAAAAAAATATGAGGCATCCTAAAGATTTTACGTAAAAGATAAATGGGAGGACTAATTACCAGGGAATTAATTTTGCCATTTGGGGCTATTCCAGGGAGAAGCCACAGCATAGGGATACCAGTTCTGTTACCACTCCCCATTGCCACCTACTAAACCAACACAGAATCTAAGAAGCAGGGCTTCCAGTGGCTAAAGTCCTAAAACAAATAGGACCAAAGAAAGGAAAAATGATGGTAGCCAGGTGACTTCAAAACCAAATTGGAGGGGCTGGAGGAGCAGTATATGCAAGCACAAGGCCCTAAGTTTATTTCCCTAGCACCATATCACCTATGGTGTCATGCACCTGTAATCCTAGTAATTTGGAGGCTAAGGGAAGAGGATTGCCATGAGTTTGAGGCCAGCCTGGACTACCTAGTAAGTTTGGGACCAGCCTGGACTACACAGCAAAGACCTCAAAAAAAAAAAAAAAGAAGTAAACAAAAAACATTAGAAAGAATTTATACTTATAAAACAAAAACAGTTAAAGGCAAGGGTTTTTTTTTTGCAATATTGCAATTAATATGTTCTGAACATTAGAAAAGCATGCCTTAAGTTACTTTCTTGTTGCTGGACCAGAATATCCAATATCCACAATTTAAGGAAAGAAAGATTTATTTTGGCTCACAGTTTCAGAAAGTCACAGTTCATTTATGAACAGCTGGCAGTAGCACACGGCAAAGGTCCAATCATAGAAAAGCTCTTCATAGCAAACAGAAAGCCAAGTGAGGGAAGACGGATGGATCTAGCATGTACCCTTCCAAGGGTTGCCCCAGTGATCCTTCTGACCTGGCCCTATCTCACAACAGCACATGGCCCACACCTGTTCCACAGCACCCAAATACATGAGGCTTTTGGAAAACATTCCATATGCAAACCATACCACTTTTCCCCATATTGATTTTAGTAGAATTGTTTCCTATGACAAACTTGCTTGCGACTCCCCCGATCACAATTGTGAGTGAATTGCTATGTATTTGGTTGTGGGAGTCCAATTTTTGTCATGGGCTCACGTTAACACTGTTACCAGCGGAAAATGTGGACATGTAGGTATTGTGAATTAACAGCTAGCTTACTGACATGTGAAGGTACTGATACTCCAAAGCCTTTTTTTTGGACAGGATCTTGCTCTGTTCAGAACTCACTAAGTAGCTCAGGCTGGCCTTGAACTCAAGGGCAATCCTCCTGTCTCAGCTTCCCAAGTGCTGGATTATATGCATCCACCGCCACAAGTGGCTTATCTGGTGCTGGGTAATTTAAACCCAGGATTTTGCACATACTAGGCAAGCACTCTGATCATTGATTTAAACCCTCAGTGCTCCATATTCTCTTAAGGAAAAACTTACCCCATTTTTAAAATAGCAAAGTAACTGAAAGAACTATTTAGAAAAGAATCATAGGATCGGGCAAGGTGGCAACAGCCTGTAATCCTTAGTGCATTCTTCCTCAGCCTTGGCCTACCAAGGGTGGGGATGTTATGGGTTGGGTCTGGAAGGTCCCCAAAAGCCTCATGCATTTGAAAGTTGTGGATTACCTAAGGATTCCATGTGCTGTTCCATGTGGGGACAGGTGAGGAGGGGCGGATACAGGTGTGTGGTAGAAGACAGTCTTGCAGTAGATTGTAGATTATGGGTGTGTCCTGGGAGGGGCGGACCACTGGGGTTTAACCTGAAAGGGGTGGGACACTGAGGGCTGGCCAGGAAGAGGCGGGTCACTGGGACGTGGCCCGGAAGGATATATGCCAGTATCCGCTTCCCTACTCACTCGGTTTCCTGTCTGCCGTGGGGTAAGCCGCTTTCTTCCAGCTGCGCGCCGTCGCCACTGCCCAGTGCTTCCACCGTTGCCGGCAGCCCGTGAGTTGACTGAGAACTCCTAAAGTAAATCTTTCCTCCCTAGAGGGTATGTCAGGTATTCTTTTTTTAGCAACGAAAAAGTAACGAAGACAAGGGATTGCAGGCATGCGGCCACGATGCCCAGCTAGTGTGTGCGGTGCCCGGGTCGAAGCAGGGGCCTCATGCCTTCTAGGCCCCGGGCTCGCCCGTCACTGAGCTATGCCCCAGCCCTAGTGGACTCTGTGCTATGATAATATAATCCTGCGGTGGAAAACGAATGGAGAACAATCCTGAGTTTGTACAGTATTTCTTACCACACTTGTTTATTCTGTAGAAAAACCACAGGAAAGGCGCCGGGCTTAGTGGCCATGCCCACGGACGGAGGCCACCATGCATGCGTCCTTGCCCAGCGTCACAGCGCCGCGCCACTGTGGTGTGTGCCGCAGACAGGTCTTTGGGCCACCAGAAGAAGAAAGCGTAGCAGAACACCCCAAGATTCCAAAGCCAGACGTCGGGCACAGGGTGGCGAGAGGCCGGCCTGAGATTCGCAGACCTCCGAGACTCGAGTGTTAGGTCGCAAGGTTGCCCCTCGAACCGCGACGGACGGACGGGCGAGGCGCCAAGCCAGAGCGGGCATATTGGCAGGGGCGGGGCCAGAAAGCACGCCGAACAAGTGGAAAGGTTTCCCTTGCCTTTTCATCTGAATAAGGTAAGCCTGGCTTGCTTCCCCTGCTCCCCGTCCGCGCGTTCCCTAAGTCCTATATCCCTCCTTCAGAGTCGCTACCGCTTAGAAGCCAAATTTGTGGTCGTGGTTGTCCACGAACGAGGCGGGGAACATATCTGGTCGAACTTTACAGCCATTTGCGCCCCAGCAATGTTCTCATTGTTTCGTGTGTGCGCGCATGCGCGCGTGCTCATGCTCACGCGTGTGCGCGGCACTAGGGATCGAACTCAGGACTTAGCGCTGAGGTATGTGCCCGCCCCATTTTTTAGTTTTGACTTTGAGATAGGGTCGCCCAGAGTTGCTCAGTCAGAGCTCAAACTTCCTCTTTTCTTTCCTTTTTCTTTTTGGAGGGGCTGGCTGGTTTTTAGTCAGAAAGCTGTTTTGTTAATAGCAACCCTAATCTGGTTAGCTGACTTTGTGGCTCTGTAAGGAAAACTCCAGAAAGCACTTACCCGGAATGACGAATGCTCAGCCAGTGTAGGAAGGGCTTTCCTGAGGCTGGGGTGACACTCGGTGGCTCTCAGAAGCCCGAAGGGAGAATTTGCTGAGCTGCTAAACCAGGGACTCTTTCCAGCCTCCTCCAGCCTCCTTGATCAGGTTTTTGTGATGACACTTTGGAGGAAAATAATGTTGGGTTTTGAGTGTGGTTCTTCCCTCCCTCCGCTGGCCTTGGTTCAAAAATAAAAAAAAATCACCATGTATTCCATGAACCCAGGAACAAAATAAGCCATGAAAACATACTGTACAGATTAGTTTTTTTTTTTCTTCAGCCTGTTTGTGTAACAGCTTTGTGTTTCAGCTGCAAATCACTGCTTTTAGTAACATTGCAGCAAAAGCAGGAATTTGAAGCACTTTTTCCACACACCCCCAGCCCCTTCCTCTTCCACCCCCCACCCAGCGTCTGGGTGGGTTTTTGCTTATGAAAAGTCAACTCATATTAGCAACAAGGGAATGAAAGGAAGCCTTAAAATGTCAAAAGGGAGTTCCTGGAGGCAGAGCAAACTGCAGGGTTAGTCAGGAGAGAGATTTGATTTTATTGGGTTTCAGTGTATTCTGAACTGAGCAAATGTGGCCACATATTAGTTGTGTATTTTAATTTCTTTACATAGGGAGGCTGAGATAGTGTTTTGCTGGCCCTGAGGAAATTAAAGATTTGATTTTTTAAAAAAATTCCCAGTTGTCCACTGTCTGTGGCCCTAGCAGATGTGGACATATTGCTATGCTCGACGCAGGACTTGGAATTCAGAAATTGGAGGGAGAAGCATGGACGCTGAAGGTGAGCAACCTGGATGTGGTTAGCTTCCTTCAGCAGCGTAAGTGATCAGAAGGACATGATTTTGTATCTGCCTCCTAATAAAGACCAAGTAGAAGACATTAAACCAAATAAAACAAAACAGTAACTACAACAAAAAGCAAATTCAAGCTGGGCCTGGTGGCACAGGTTTGTAATCCTGGTACTCTGGGAGGCCATGGGAGGGAAATGGCAAGTTTGAATCTTGTTTGGGCAATTGAGTGAATTAATGAAGCCCTATCTCAAAATCAGAACCAAAAGATAGGCTGGGTTATTGCTCAACGTGAAGGCTTTGGCTTTCATCCCTACCACCATATTAAAAAAAAAAAACAAACTGATAAATCTAAAGCTGCTATTCTCCTGTGGGGTGGTGGAGGCTGGTAGATGAGCCTTCCCATTCCAGGTAACCCTGTACCCCTGAAGGAGGTATGCTGTGGACACTGGCCTTAGAAAAGCTCTGAGTCCACAAAGACAAGCACTAAGGACAATCCTGGCGCACCCTTCCTAGTGGCTTAGGATGGTGCTTGGTGACGGGGATGGCAGTGAGTGCTATCCACTATCTGTGAGGTCCTTTGTTGCAACAACATTATTATAACTAGTAATAGTTCCAGGTTCTGTGATTGCACAGAAGCATAGTTTCATCCACAGAAGCAGTATTGAGAATTTCAGGAAGATTTCATTACTGAATATGGTTTTTGAGGTTTCTTTAGTTCATAGAGTAGGAAGAATCAAGGAACATGGTTTAAACACAGCACATGCTGAAACCCAAGAACATATGTACTTTTTTTTTTTTTTTGAGACAGGGTTTTGCTCTAGCCCAAAGTGGGCCTCAGCCTCATTATGTAGCCCAGGCTAACATTGTATACAGAGCAGTCTTGCCTCATCCTCCTGAGTGCAGGGATAATAAGATTGTGCCACCATGCCCACTTTGTGTGGTACTGAGGAATTGAACTCAGCCTTGCACTTGCTAGACAAGTGCTGTAACCACTGTGCTCTTCCTCCAGCCCCATGTATACATTTGTATGGGTGTGGGTGTAGTACTAGGGATTGAGCCCAGGTCTTCACCCTGAACTATAGCCCCACCCCAATTTTTAGTTTTGGTTTTGAGACAGCGTCTAAATTGCCCAGGGAGGCTTTTTCTTTGCCTGCCTGCCTGCCTGCCTGCCTGCCGGCCTTCCTTCCTTCCTTCCTTCCTTCCTTCCTTCCTTCCTTCCTTCCTTCCTTTCTTTTCTGAGACAGGGTTTTCGCTCTATATCCCAGCCTGGTCCTGAACTCAGGCTCGCCTGGGAATCAGGACAGTTTGCCTACCTCAGTCTCCCAGAGTGCTGGGATTACAGCTGTGTGCTGCCATGCAGCTTGTATAATGTTTTTAAGTGTTTTTAGCTACCATCTCATACAACACAATTGAAACTTGTGCTTGTTTTAGCCTGAAATTAATACCCATTGGGCTGGAGGAATAGCTGACCAGTTAAAGTGCTTGCCTAGCAAGTGCAAAGCACTGAGTTTGCTTCCCCAGCGCCACATAAACTGGGTGTGGTGGTGGATGTCTATAGTTCCAGCACTTGGGAGGCTGAAACATGAGGATTGCCATGAGTTATAGGTCAGCCTGGGCTACATAGTAAGTTCAGGACCAGCCTGGACTACAGAGTGAGACTCTGTCTCAAAAAACAAAAACAAAAAACTTCCTCTTTTACTTTCTTTTTTTCCCTTTGGATTCTGGGAATTGAGTAGGGCCTGTGCACTAAGCCCCATCCTCAGCCCTTTTTTAAAAAGTTATTTTGATACAAGTTCTCACTGAGTTGCTAGATTGCCCAGGTCAATTCTTACTTGCAGTCTTTCTGCCTCAGCCTTTCTCTGACAATCTAAGAAGACGTCATACTTTGGTAGGCAGTCAGAGACAGGAGTGGACCTAGTACATCTGATTCCCCTTCCTATCCTCTCATCCACGCGTTATTGAACATGTAGTTAGTCAATGAAAAGTGCCCAAAGTTAATTGTTTTCCAAGATGAGAAATACCTAACTACCTTGAGGCAAAACTAGCCCACAGGTATTTCTTTCATTTAGCAATTGTAGACCAGGTTCTCACAAAACAACGTCTTTAGATAAATCACAAGCATCTGACAGTGGCCCAGTAACCCAGGTTAGTTCCTTGTTAACCACAGTGGGCACTGGCGGGCAGATGTCACAGAAACACTGCCAGGAAGTGTGTGCACTTAGCACAGAAGACTAGCAATTTGCCAGTTGATCCTTTGTGCAAAAGTGGCCAAAGTGATTAGAAGCACTAGAAAACTGTGTGCACTGCTTGGCTCTAGGGTCCAGCAGATGTGGGCTAGGGGCTGTCTGGGGCCTGGATGAAACCGCCCTGTCAGCTACAGAGCTGTTACAAGCCTCTGCTGTAAGCTCCCAGACCCTGAGTCAAAAGTAGATTCTCCGGAGATGCTAGTCTCGCTTTATTGGGAGAGATGTTTGTGGCAGAGAGTGGATGGCAGGAAGCAGTTATTGCTTATAACTTCTACTGAATAACGGGATCTCAGGACAGCGGGGTCTTTACTTTCTAAATAAATTTCAAGTTCCCTGGAACTCCGTATTCTAAGGATTATCTCTCTCTCTCTCTTTTTTTTTTTTTGTTTTCATTTTCTTGGAGATTGAACCCAGCTTCTTTCACTGAGCTACATCCCCATTCAGGTTTTGACTTAGTATTCTGACACAGGTTCTTGGTAAGTCACCAGGTTGCCTAGGCTGAACTTGAACTTGCAGTCACACCTGCAGTCCTCCCGCCTCTGCCTCTCAGAATCCAGGCATTCTAGGTGTGCGCCACCATGCCTAGCTAGCTGCAAGGTGGTTGTTGAGAACACACGCATGCCCCCACAACTCAGAAGGGAGGATATTCAACACCTCTGCTGTGGAGGATAGGCTCTGCCAGTGCCATAAAAATAGTTTCTCTTCATTGATGCTTCAAATGTTGCTATTAGAGAAATTTTTTTTTAGAATTTTCTTTAGACTGTATTATACTATGAAAGAAGAGATTTGTATTAACTCAACCTATGAAGCTCTGATACTTAGAACAGGTTGGGCTATTTTAAATGAGTCATCCTTCTCTCCAGCCATAACCCACAGAAAAAATTGGGGTCAACAACTTGGCTTCCCACTTCATTGATGAGATCAATGGTATCATTATGTCTTTTTTTAAAGTTAAAATAGTGTACCTAGCCTAAGTAAACATTCTGATGACAGGATTTTTGAAATAGACATGGAAAGAGTATAATTAGTCCTATTAATTGTTGTTGATCATTTCTAGTCTTGCTGCTGTTTGCAAAACAAAATAAAAAATAAGCAACAACAACAAAAAGATGGTCCAGAACAGAAGCATTGGAAAAGAGATAAACAAAAGGACACATCTCAGCTGGGATTGGGGTGGGGGGGACACCTGTAATACCAGTACTCTAGGAGTCTGAGGCAGGGGGATTCTAAGTTTCAGCCCAGCCTGAGTGAGACCCTACCACAGAAAATAAATTTTGCTTTTGTGAAAATGAACTGTGATTTTGAAATTCTGTTCTTTGATCCTGCAGGGAGATAGGTAGCTCACTGTGGCAGACTTTCCTGGGGGGCTGTAACCTGAAGGTAGGCCAGGCTGGACAGGGGCCTCAAGCCTTCCTTTGTGTGTTGCCCCGTAAGCAGGGACCCAAGCAAAGCTGCTCTGGGGAGGGAAAGGGACTCCAGTGCAGACTCAGTGGCCCTGGGGCTCTCTGCGGGGAGCCATGGCAACCGGCCATGCGGAGTCCTTCTAATGCCACTTAAGCCAGAGAACTCTCAAAGGCCTCTGAGGACAAAGCCTATTCAGTTTTTGCTTTTAGTTTTTTCTTACCTTCTGCGGGAACTGAGCCTTGAGGATACTGAGGAGAGCGTGGGAGGGTCTGTTTGAAACTTTTTAACCTTTACACAAAGATACTGTGAAGCTGATTCCCTGTGGAAATGTGGGAACCATCTTCTATTTTCTACCTTGAGTAAACTCTCCTTCTTATATGCCACATGCTCATTCAATTGAAATCTAGATTAAAGGAATTAAATTGGTTTTCTTACCTCCCACCTGCTGAGTCATGTCGAGACTGGTAGCTGGAGAAGAGTAAAATTTTTGGGTGCAAAGAAACACCCCAGCCAGGCTTGGTTGCACGGGCCTGTAATTCCAACACTCTGGAGGCTGAGATAGGAAGATCCCAAGTTCAAGCCCAGCTAGGGCAATTTAGTGAGACCCTGTCTCAAAATCAGAAATAAAAATGAGCTAGAGATGTAGCTTGCTGTGAAGGCCTGGGCTGGATCCACTGGACCACACACACTGCCCCTCACCTTCCAAAGGTGTTGTGTCTGTGTCTGGCAGCGGGGAGTCAGTGAGGAGGCTAAGCCACAATCCTCAGGGTCCAGGGCTCGACTCCTGGAGGCTTAATGAGTTCTCTGGGAGAATTGGTTACAGCTGCCTGGAGCCCAGGAAGAAGTAATTCCTCTTTTTGTAACCGAGGGAGGTAAATACTCTTAACTTTTTGCCCTGGAAGAGATTTATGGGTGGTTAATGTGCTGTGTGTCAGTCTCAGCAGACATCTGGTGACACCATCCTTGGCCTGGGAGCCCAGGGCATTGAGCCACCTACCCTGACAGGGCCAGTTTTCTCCTCAAATTAAATGCCCATTGTTTTGAATGTGATGTCAGTGTGTCTGAATTTTTCTCAAACATCCCATTTTAGGATAGGAAAAGGCTTGGAGGATAAAGCCTATGTTCCTGACCTTTTTAAGCTGGTTCAGCTGCAGGTTTTGCATTTTTCATGAGGACATTGGTAGCCTGGGGGACACTCTGCAGCTGTGAATGGGTTTTGTCTCTGCCACACTGCTTTCTAGAGTTTGAATTAACTGGCAACATTAACAAATTGAGATCTTAAATACTCATCTAGATTATTGGCTCCTCATGCATAAATTGCTGTGACTGGGTACACTGAGGCTGTGTCCCAGCTGGAGATAACTGGAGGTGGCCGAGCCCTGGCTGCTGCTCCTCTCCTGCTCACTCTGGGCGGGCCCCTCCATCACACACCTCCCTCAACCCTGCCCTCTACCTCTGGGGGACACTGCCCATCTGGGGTCTTCAGCTGTTTGCCTGTCCCACCGTTGCAACCTTCCTAAGTCTTTGTTGTCTCTTCTGGCAACAACCCCAGCCCGCTTTTAATTTTTGTTGTGAGGCAGAGTCTCTATCACCAAGATGCCTCCTCTTTCCTTAGCCTCCCACGGTGCTGAGATTACAGGTCTGTGTCACCAGCCTAGCTTCTTCCTGATTCTTTCTCCTGTTGGTTTTCTTTTAGCTTAAAACAATTGAATATACAGAAAGATAAGTCATTAGATGATCATTTTTATTACCAAGGGATATTTTAGTTTTGTTCATTTAAGTGAATGAGTTCCCAATATTTCCCTAATAAATCTTTTTCTCTTTCTTTCTTTTCTTTCTTTCTTTTTTTTTTTTTTTTGATATGGTCTCACTCTGTAGCCCAGGCTGATCCTGAACTCATTATGTAGCTCAGGCTAACCTTGGACTAGGCAGTCCTCCTTCCCCAGCCTCCCAGGTTCTGGAATTACAGGCATGCGCCACCATACCCACCTTTAAGTGGTAGCTAGGGAATCAAACCCAGGAACTTGCATTTGTTGGGCAAGCACTTTAACCACTATGCCATTCCTCCAGCCCCATCCCTAATAAACCTTGAATGCATTATAAAGTATGATGAAATTAGCTAGGCCCAGTGGCACTCTAGGAAGCTGAAGCAGGAAGAGCCCTCAGACTGGGTAATTTAGTGACTTAATGAGATCCTGTCTCAAATAGAAAAATCTGAATAAAAACAGAAGGGGAGTTGCTGGGGCTGGGGATGCAGCTTAATGTGAAAGCTGTGGCCTTTATCCTCAGTACTCCAAAAAAAAAAAAGTATGATGAAAGTAACCAAACAATTTTGAGGTGTGCCAGCATGGAGTAGTGGAATGACAAAGGGTGACGTTAGACAAGTTCAGTAATGCAGTACTCCTCCCCTCAAAAAAAGCCTAAGTTCTAAAATAACTGCTATGATTGCTGTGAGGGTTACTTTTATATATACATGTATTTTGTAGTGTATTTTCTATAAAAGTAAATTTCACTTTTAATTTCATGTTATTATATTTTTACTTTATTTATTTTATGGTACTAGGCAGTGAACCTAGGGCCTTTGCCCTAAGCTGTATACCCAGCCCTTTTTTATATTTTATTTTGAGACAGGACCTTATTAAGTTACTAAATTGCCCAGGCTGGGCTCACATTTGTGATCCTCCTTCCTCAGCCTCCAAAAATGCTGAATTACAGGCCTGTACCTCTAGATCCAGATAAAATTTCATTATTCTTCATTTACTCTTTGAGATTTACACTTTACTAGACAGTGCGTCTTCCCGGAAGATAACTGAATATCTGCCTTAGCACGTGGGCTTGGTTCCTGGCGTGCTCAGGGATGCTTGCTTTAGAGATTAGGTTGATAAACATTGCAGATCCACCAGCATGGTGAGGCTGTGGTGCGTCATGTGCCTACATTTCAGAAGTCGTTCTGCAGTGCATAGTGACATTGCAATCATTGTCACAATGGAGCAGACCTCAGGTGATTCCAGTTTCTTTATTTTGTGCCACCCCTTGGGAATTTTAGTTAGTTTTAAAATTTTTAAATAATGAAACCAAGGGAGCACTGCAAGATGTACTGTTCGGTAAATGTAAATTCCATAGATGAACTTTTTTTTTTTTTTTTTCCTCCCTGTAGTCCAGACTGGTCCTAAGCTCACTACATAGCCAGGCTGACCTCAAACTCTTGACAGTCCTCCTGCCTCAGCCTCCCAGTGCTGGGATTACAGGGGTGAGCCACCGCACCCAATTTTGTGGTGCTCTGGAATTGAATCCAGGGCCCTGTGCTTTCTAGGCAAGCACTGCCTTGCTGCTCGTGCGGCCCATCCGTAGGTGAACTTTTAAAAAACTGAATTTGGAATATTTTTGTAGTGTTGAGGATTGAATCTTCACACTTAGTTACATCCCTGGTCCTTTTTTGTTTTGTTTTGTTTTGTTTTGTTTTGTTTTTTGTTTTTTGAGAATGAGCCTGACTGTGTTGCTTAGGCTGGGCTCGAGTTGTAATCCCCTCTTGCCTCAGCCCCGTGGAGCAGTGGTCCCTAACCTTCTTGACAGCAGAAACTGGTTTAGTAGATCATCCTCCTAAAGAGGCTAGGTGGTGTTTGTTCTACAGTAGGTTGTTAGCC
>PVKB01008705.1:0-13833 GCA_004027205.1 Ctenodactylus gundi | reverse complement strand
CTCCTGCTGACGTCACTGCCTGCGACGGCTGTTGAGCCCCGTTTCTGATCTGGGATCCTGGGACCTTTTCTAGGGGGAGCACATGCTGTGTTTGTAGTACACACACCCGCGGGTTGGTGCTTCTGAGGCTGGGGCCGCCCGCTGCCAATAATTCCCACTTATCTGGGTCTGCACCTACCTCGGGCTGAGGTTCTGGCCTCCGGACCTTGTTTGTGATCTGTGGATGCCGGCAGCTTGGGGCCGCACCGAGTCGGCTGTTTTCCTCCTCATCCAATGTGACTTCAGGATTTCAGACCTGCCCGCAGCCTCCTCTCCCGTTGTGTGCTCCGTTCTCTCCCAGCACCGCTCTGTTGGATATTCAGGTCCCTGCTTGCTTTCCTCCGTCCGCAGCTGCCTGCCTTTTGGAGCCGGCTGAGGCTGTTTCCTTAACCTTGGGGATTTTTTCCCCCCTCCGGTTTCGATGATCCTTCGAAGTTTCTGGCCTCCTGCTGGTCGTCTTTCAGTTTTGGGGAAGCTCCTCTCTTTCCTAGCTACACCAACCACTCTTTTTCTAACTTTCTTCTTGACTTTTTAAGTGAGTTGATGAGGAGACATTGTGCAGTGCTGTTACTCAGTTGCCATCTTGACCGGAAGCCTCACAATCTTTTTGTTTGTATCTTATTTATTTTCCTCTAATTTCTTGTCAATGTTTGCTGATTCCATAGCCATGTCCTCGCATAACTCTAAAAATATGGCATGCTTCATGAATTTGTGTGTCAATGTGGCTCAGGGTCAATACTAATCTTCTTTGTATTGTTTCAATTTGAGGATATGTGCTGCTGAATTGAGCATGAGGTCAGGGGCTTTATTTGTGAGACTAATACATATGTATATGGGGAGAGTACTTTGAGGTTGAACAGTCTTGAACATGCCAGTGGGATTCATCTTTGAAGAAAGATGTGAGGAAAGACTGGCTCAAGCTATATCCAATTTGTGTTGTAAGTGGGGAAAAGTGTCCTCTAGTATACTTGTCTTTAGCTTGTGTTTGTTAAAACATGTGAGATTATTTACAGATTTTCTGTTTTATTCCATTTACTTATACTCTAGACTTTCATTTATACCACACTGTTGGTTGCTATAATTGTGTGATAAGTCTCAAAGTTAGATACAATTATTCTTATAATTCTTTTGTTGAAATTGTTTTAGCAATTCTAGTTCCTTTTTCATCCTATATCAATTGTAGAATAATCTTGCACATATCTACTGAATCAATCTTGCTTACCTTTTTTAGAAATTTTGTTAAAATTAGGTATATTTGGAGACAACTACAAGTTTATATGCAAATATTTCAAATCCATCAGCAATTATTTAATTGATTTTTATTAATGTTGTTTTGGTCATAGAAGATTTCAGACAGCTAGTTATTTATAAATTTTCTTAGAATTATACTTAAGAATTATAATATTTGAGTGATTTGAAATTGTATTATATTTGCAATTTGAGCATTCCCATGTATATTATTACTAACACATAGAAACTGATGAGATTATTTTATTCATGCAATTTGGTTACTTGCCCATTTATTCTAAGAAGTTTGTGTAATTTCTTAGGTACCCACAAGAGAGACAAAAATGTTACTTAAAAATGCAGTCTTTTAAAAAATTTTTATACTTTAACAATCTGTCCTTTTTTTCCCCTTTCCTTGCCCTATTGTACCGTCAGTAATTTTTCAATTTCTAACCCAATATTGAGTAAGAATAGTAAGTATTGACAATCTTTCCTTCTTTTCGGTTTTAAAATAAATATCAGCTCTGGCTTTAAAACATGAATTCTCCTTATACAGTTGGAAAATTTTACCTCTATTTATGAAGACTACAGTTAAAATTGCATTTGAACTAATTTTAACTACTAGATAAAATATAAACAATGTACATGTTTAAAGGGACTGTGTGGCATTTTGATACATGAGTACACTGTGCAATGTTTCAGTTAAATTAAGCTTACCTTTTTCTTAAAACATTTATTTTTTCTGAGATTTTTATTTGCATATATAAATTTACTTACTTGTAATTAAATAAAATTTCAGGAATTGGCACTCATACATATTACTTGTGACCTTCCCCCTCCTCTTTCTCTCTCCCAACTGATTTTCCCCTTTCTACCCTCAAGATCCCTTCCCATTTCCAAGCAGTCTATACTTCTATTTGCTACTCTCTCTTCTACATGTTCTTTCAATCATTTATGTTTTGGCAATCTCATATAAGAGATGTCATGTGATAATCTTCTGTATCATTCTGGATTACATGAAATAAACTTCCCTCTTGACACTACCTTTATTGCATCTCAACAGTTTTGGTGTGATGGGCTTTCATTGTCATTTTACTCTAGAAACTTTTTAATTTCTTCCCTAAATTCTTTTATGACCTATAGTTTACTCACTAGTGTATATATAGTTCAATCTCAATGTTTGTGAAATTTCTGTAGCTTCTTTTGGTTCCAATTTCTAGTTTCATTCCACTATAATCTGATAGTATTCATGGGATTATTTCAGTTCATTTTTATTCAGGCATATTTTGGGGCCTACAATACTGTTTATTTTTGTAGAATGTTCCCTGAGCTGCTGAGAAAAATGTGTGCACTTTTGTTGTTGGTGAAAAATACTATAGATACCCATTAGGTTTATTTTTTAAGTGGTGTGTTTCAGTTCTGCTATGTCTTTGCTAAGTTTTTGCCTAGTTGACCTGCCTGTTGGTGAAAATGGACTGTTAAAATCCCTCACTGCAATTGTGTTAGTGTCTATCTGTTCTCTTATGGCCAAGAGGATTTGTTTTATAAAGCTGGGTGTAACAATGTTTGTTGCACAAATATTCACTAGTTTTAGCTTCTCCTATTGGCTTGTTGCCTTTATGAGAATATGGTGAACTTCTTTATCTCTTTTGAAAAGTTTTGACTTGAAGTTCACTTTCTCAGAAATGCACTGTTACTCCTTCTTGTTGTTCTTTTCTTGGGAATAATATTGTTTTCCATCCTTTTACTGACCATTTTTGATTTTCTTTGTGGGTAAGGTGTGTCTCTTGCAGACAACATATGGTGAAATTATGTTTTTTAATCTAATCTGACAATTGTTTCTTTTGATTGGAGAGTTAAGACTGTTAACATTCAAAGTTATTATTGTCCTGGAGTTATTTAATCCTAACATTGTCATAAGACTCAGTTGTTGATTTTTTCTGTTTTCTCATTCATTTAATCAGCATCCTGTTGAACACATACCTTACTCTGCCTTCTTTGCTGTGCTTATCTTCCCTATCTCTGTCCATCAGACTCTTACGAATTTTTTGGACTACTCATTTAGATGTCATAAGTTTCTTCAAGTCCTCTTTGTCATGGGAAGTCTTTATTTCACTCTCATTTTTGAAGGATAATTTCGCAGGATATAGAAGAATTGTTCAGCAACTGTTTTCTTTTAGAACTTTGAAGACTTTATTCCGATCTCTTCCGGATTTTCAGGATTGTCGCAAGAACTATACTCTTATTCTGATACTTTTGTGTTGGTAAACTACTTGCTGTTTTTCTCTAATAGCTTTAAAAGATTTTATTCTTTGTGTTGGATGTCTATAACTTATTAAGATTTATCTGGAGAGGTTTTTGTTTTGATCATATCTGGTTTGTGCTCGATGTACCTTACTGAAGTAGGCATCCATTTCTGCCCATATATGGTAGATTTTCTGTGGTGATTTGGTGCATAGATTTCTTTTATGCCTCTAGTTTAGGATTATATTTTTTCTCTAACACTGAAGTTAAGCTTCTTTGAATCATCTAATAGTTATTGGATACCATTTACTTGTTGATGCTTCCTTATTAGCTCATACTTGAGAGTGTAATTCATGGCTTCCATCTTGTCTTTCACTTCTAAAGTTCTGTCTTCATAGTGAGTCATTCTATTCACTAAGCTTTCCAAATAAGGTTTTTATGTCCTGGCGTTTTGCTGATATCGTTTCATATTTTGAACTTTAGTGAATTTGTTGTATTTTTTAAATTGAATTGTATAGTTCGGCTCATATCATCTTTGTCTTCTCATTTGTCTGGGAAGGTGTTTATTTTTCTACCCTTAAATTCCTTAGTTATATCATTTTCTAACTGACTAAAAATCTTGAGTAAGTTATTGTTTAACTCTGTCTTATGTTCCTCCTGTACTTGGAAGACATTGTTATTTGAAACTGTCTTATGCTCACCTGATAATTTGGTTGTTCTGGTTTAAAAGCTTTATGAAAATTAGAATCCTCTTTTATTCCTGATTGGACCACCTTTGGTGAAATACAGGCTTTGTGGAGCATTTGTTGGCTTCTTTTCTCATCTCATTTCAGCTTTTGTCACCTGGCGTAGAACTCTTTGAGCATTAGTAGGAATCTTCACCTTTGATGTGTATCTTCCTTAGAATGGCTCTGATGTCAGCTGGAACTATGGTGCCACACTATCTGGAGACTTGTTGCAGTTACCTTTGCCAGGCAAAGGTCTCAAGTATGATTTAATAAGAGGAGAGAATCATGTCAATTCCAAGATGAAAGCCCCAAAGTGACTCTGTCTCTAGCTTTTATTAGAGGACAGAAGCAGTTAGCATGTGCAAGGACGTGTTCATCAGTGATCTTATGGGGTACAGAATATATGATTTTCTATGTGCATAGTCCAGGTACAATCAACAAAAGTAGTTTTCTTTTAAGACTGTTCTGGAAAGATCCTAATCTACAAAGCAACAATGTAGCAGGCCATATTCTAGTTAATCACTAGTGAAGTATTCAGGTCCTGTTTACTTTTTGCCTTTTACTTTATCCTTTTAAGGCCTTCTTTGGAGGTCATGTCAGCTTTCTGCCATTCCTGAACACTTTGTTTTTTCTTCTATTTTTCTTGTTCCCCACAGGACCTGATGTTCTGTTGGATTGTAAGGGGTGTGTGTGGGTGTGTGTGTGTGTGTGTGTGTGTGTGTGTGTGTGTTTGTGTGATGCCTTCTCTTTCATTGCTGAGTCTCTGTTCCTTGAGTGGTTATGTTTAAACTCACCTTATTTTGTCTCCTTTTGGAGATACTATTGGGGTCAGCAAGTTCTGGTTGTTGCCCCTCTTAGCTGGGCAGGAGAGATGCGGTAATCAGTTATCTAGCCCGTGTTCCGTTGATTATGTTGATTACCCCAAACAGCCATCAGGACCTCCACCATGACTAACACATCTGGTTTCAATTTCTTAATTACCCCCCACAGAAACTCCAACTTCCCAGTTCCTGTCTATTTTCCTTTCAGTCAAACCCATTCTGTCTGGAAGGAATTGTGGATCCAAGATTTTTCCAAAAATACTGACTTATTCCTAGTTTTAACTGCTCACTGCAGTGAGGAGGGAGCTGGAGGAAGGTGAGTTCAGGTTAGGTGAGTTCTGCTAAGGGAGTGGGATTTGGTTGATGCCTCCTGGGCCATGGACAATAATTCCATATGTTTTAGGCATGTTGTTGCCCATGTGTGATCATGACCACCAGTGGGACTCTCCTCTTCACAGATTCCTTGGCCTCCCATGGCTTTCTTCCATCCTCTGGCTTGAGCACTGTGTAGTGAAGTCAGACTCCATACACCTTTAAAGTCTTACCCTCTGGCTCAAGTGTTGAGGAGCCTAGGCTGATTTCTGGAAGTCCTTATGATTGGAAGAGAAAGGGGCCTCCACTGCCAATACTGTATTTATCCCTTCTGCCACCTCAGTCATAGCTTGTGCCTGCAAATACCTGATGCTCACTGCTGCCCAAAGCTCTTCCTGGGTAGCCTGGGAATCTTCCCAACAGTGTGTTCTTTCCATCTTGTCTTCAGCCACTGCCGTGACCAGCCAAGGTTTTTAATTTTCCTCTAGGACTCCTATTAATTCCTGAAGTTCTTCTGTTTATTTAGTCTTAGTTATTCAGATTTTCATTTTATTTCAACTATTTCCATGTGCCTGTGAGGTGCCACAAAACAGGGGACACTATTTGGCTATTATCTTGTCCGTCTCCTCAAACAATTATCATTTCTTCATGATGACTACATTTGAAATCCTCTAGCTTTTTTTTTTTTTTTTTTTGAGACAGAATGTCATTCTGTATTCCAGGCTCATCTGGAAGTCACTATGTAGTCCAGGATGGCCTTGAACTCAAGGCAATCTTTTTGCATCCATAGTACTGGAACTATAGGCATGTACCACCACCCCCAGCTAATTTTTTGTGGTGATGGAGGATAAAATCCAGGATTGGTGCATGCTAGGCAAGTGTTCTAACCACTAAATGACATTCCCAGCTCCTTATAGCTATTTGAATGATACAGTACATCATCACTATTTATATTCACCCTACTGTGGAGTAGCACAACAAAATTCTTGCTTTTATCGAACTGTAATATGTACTCATTGCTCCATCTTTTCACACGTCTTCTTCCCTTTTATTTCCTCCAGCCTCTGACAATCGCCATTCTATTCTCAGCTTCTGTGAGATTGCCTTTTTAATAGTTCTCCTGTGAGTGAGATCACTTGGTGCTCCTCTTCGTGTAACGGTCTTATTTCACTAGACATAACAACATCCAATCCCATCAATTTGCATGTAAATTATGAGATTTCATTCTTTTAATGATTAATAATTTTTATGTTGTGTATGTACTACATTTTCTTTATCTATTCATCAGTTAATGAACATTTAAATTGTTTCCACTTCTTGGCTGTGGGGAATGCTGCTGTAAAAAAAATGAGTATGCATATGTTTCTTCAACATTCCATTTAGATATATACCCAGAAGTAGGGATACTGGATCATATGGTAGTTTTATTTTTGTTAAATTTTAAGAGACTTTTATACTTTTCATCAAGTATAACATGTTGTGGTTTGGATCTGGAGTGTCCCCAAAAGCCTCAAGTTCCTATGGATACTATGTAATGTTGGAAGGTGGAGCCTGGCTGGAAGGGGTGGGTGTTTGGGGATTGACCTGGAGGGGTGTGTGCTGGTTCCACCCTTCCTCCGAGTCTCTCTGTTCCACCATGCTATAAGGATCTGTTTCCCAGGAACTCTGGTTCCAGTCCGGGTCCTGGCTCCAGCCCCGCAGTGTGATTCTACCATTTTCCAGCCACATACCTGTGAATGGACTGTGGCTTTTTGAAACTGTAAGCTAAAATAAATCTTTCCTCCCTAAAGTTGTGAATGTCAGGTGTTAAGTCACAGTGATGAGAAAGTAACTAAGACACAGCATTTCCCTCTTTTCCAAATACTCACCAAAATTATTATCCAATCCTTTTGATAATGGTTAGTTTTGTTGAGGTGAGGTGATATTGTGGTTAATGATGTTGAGTTGGTTTTCATATGCATGTTAGTTATTTATATGAATGTTTTGACAAGCATCTTAGATGTGTTTCCCTTTTTAAGTGAAGTGGGGTTGTTTTTGTTTTGTTTTGTTTTGTTTTGCTGTCGAGTTTTTGATGTTTCTCATAGATTCTGGATGTCAACATTCTTTGAGATGTGTAGTTTACAATTTTTTGCCATTCTGTAGGTTATGTAGGTTTGAATTGATGCTTATAACTGGTGAGAGAGAGGGACTTAGTATTATTTTTTCTGCACATGGATATAAAATTTATTGAAAAAGACCATTTTCTTCAATGCATGCTTGTACATCTTTCTAAATGATAAGTTGGCTGTGAATGTATGTGTTCAATTCTATGTTCTGTATTTTATTTCATAGATACTATGGTTTTAATTTGAAATGTCCCCCAAATCCTATATTTGGGTATAGCGGAATACTTATGGAACCATGCTGTTTTAAGAGGAGGGCCTGGTCAAAAAATGTGGAACAGTAGGCCGTCACCAAAAATGACACATTACTGGCACAGGAACTGGAACGGTGGCTCTCCCCTTTGTCCCTCCTGTGGCTTTCTGTATGCCATGCTGTGAACAGCTTTTCTCCAGCTACAACCCTGTCCTGTCCATTATCAGCCACCAACGAATAGACTGTGACCTTCTGAAACTGCACACTAAAATAAATCTTTCCTCCCTTAAGTTGTGGATATTGGATATTCTGTCCCAGCAATGAATGAGTAACTAAGACAGAAATTGGTACTAGAAGTTAGTTTATTGCTGTGATTTTACCTGGCAATGTGGTTTAGAAGCTTTTAAAACTGGTTTGTAGGAGGAGTTTAGAAGGTTTTGAAGATTTGGGCTAAAAAAGACTTAGAATGCTGTGAACTGAGATTCTGGTCAGAGATCAGAACACCAGAATAATGATAGAAGTATGGACTCTACAAACCAGGATTAAGAAGTTTCAGATGGGAAGAAGGAAGACTTTACTGGTAATTGGTCTACAAACCATGCATGCTATACTCTGGCAAAAAAAAAAAAAAAAAAAAAAGTCTCAGCATTTTTCCCAGTCCTGGGACTTTGTTTGTGATTACGGGTGGAGAACTGCTTAATCTGGTGGAAGAAAATTCAAGGCATCCCAATGTTTGTGCTGTCACATAGGTACTGTTTGCAGCATTTAGCGAGCTCTACATTGAAAAGCAGGAAAAAAAAAATGGCAGAAGAGCATGTGTTTGTTAAAGAGATTAGCATTAAAAGAAGCCAAGTACTTGGAATGAGAATTATAAAAAAGATGCATTGAGCACATTCCAAAATTTAGAAAATCCTCACTCTTTGCCAATTAAAGGGTCAAAAGGCAAAGGATTTTGCTTTGAGAAGAATATCCCAGGTCATCATATAAGGGCAAAGACAGAAGTGTTTACTGAGTGCAGCCATCGAAAAGAACTCAGAGGCCTTGACAGCAATTGTTTCATTTTTCTAGGAGGTCTAGATTGCTGCTCAAACCAGTAGTGGATCTTGGTGACTTCCACATAGTGCTGATTTTATAGGCATGCAGAGTGCAAGAATTACACAGGTTTATGGAGGCTTCCATCCAGATGTTAGAGGAAAGGTCTTGGAGGCCAGGCAGTGTGCTCTTGGAGGGTAATACACAAAGTTGTAAAGGAGAAGCCTAAGGTGCTTTGGAGATCTTGGAAATTTGGAGAAACATGGATCATCCATTGAGGAAGACTGTGAACAGAGCCAGTTTAAAGGAAAATCCATGGAGGTTATAGGCAGATGCAATGCTGTAGTAACAGGGCTAACCAAGTCCTTTGGAGCCCACAGCTCACCACAGGTACTTTACACAGAATTATAGGATTCAATGGAGATATAGGCTTTAACCTTTGCCCTGCTGGATTTAGAACCTGTTTTTGTCTGATTAATTTCTATCCTCTTATTCCTTCTTTTTGGATTGAGAATGTTCACTCTGTGCCACTGTATGTTGGCAGTGTTTAAATTTTCTTTGATTTTTCACAGGGGCTCACAACTAAGAGTTTGCCTCATGTCTCAGAGGAAACTTTGAACTTGGACTTTTTGCAATGTTAGAAGTGTTAGGACTGTTAAGATTATGGCAACTCTTAGAGAAGAAATAAATACATTTTGTGTAAGAAGGTGGACATGAGTCCCTTGGTGGTTAAGGCCAGCATGTTATGGTTTAGATTTGAAATATTCTTTGTAAGCCTCTTGTATTTGAATTTAGTGGAATACCTATAAAACCTTGTGCTGTTAAGAGGTGGGGCTTGAAGGTGTAGAATAATGGAGTTTGACCACAAAGAGGCAGCTTACCAGAACAGGAGCTAGAAAGGTGACTCCACTCTTCCTCCCTTGCTTGGTTCTCTGTCTGCCATGCTGTGAACAGCATTGTTCTGATTAGAACTTCACCACGGGCTTCCACATTGCTGGCTGTCCATGAATAGGTTGTGTTGTGAAGATTCTCTTAATATTCCATAAATGTGAAGACCCTCTCAAAAATCTGTAAGATGAAAGTTTTCTTTCTGCCTCACAAATTGAAAAGTGCTTGCTGTACAAACACGTGCCCATCTATCTTCTGTTTACTTCTATCAAGGTTAAGCAATGTTTACCCATTCACTAAATTATTGTAAAGGCGCTTTCTTCAAGGATAGCTGTACACCAGCTATGTCGATGACTGATGAATTCTTTTTCTCAAGATCATCCTCTTTGTAGAATTTGCCTAATGTACATCTTTGCCTGGAGCTTTCTCTCACTCCTACCTGCCTATAATATCAGTTATTGATAAAAAATAACCCCTGCCTTGTGATTGTCTCCACACATATGGTCTGTGATTTTATGATTCACTGTAAGCACTCTACCTTCACTTTTCTTTTCCCCAGTAAATATGGGAAGAGAATACTAACAGGGCTGCACAGTCAACTCACGCCCTCCATCACTATATGAACCTGTGTATACAACTTACTGAGATCTCTAAATAAAGAGACTTAGAATAACAACATGTCTTTTACATTTTTGTCCTGAATGGTGACACTGTGTGAGACCTTCTAAAACTCTGACATAAAATAAATCTTTCCTCCCTTTAAGTTGTGAATATTGGGTATTTTGTCCCAGCAATAAAAGAGTAACTAAGACAGTGGATTTATGTGTATGCATTTTTTGCCGAAACCATCCTGTCTTGATTCCTACACATTTATAGTATATTTTGAAATCAGGTTGTGTAGTGCTTCCTGCTTTGTTTGTGTTGTTGTCATTGTTGTTGTTCAAAATAAATTTGTATATTTGGGTTTCCTTGTGCTTCAACATAAATTCCATAATTGTTTTTCTCTGGTTCTGTGAAAAATACCAATGCTAGAAAATGGAAAAACATCTCGTGTTCCTTAATAGGAAGAACTAATATTGTCAAAATGGCCATACTCTCAAAGCCACTATACAGATTCATTATAATATCAATCAAAACACCAACTATATTATTCATAGAACTAGAAAAAATAACTTCAAAATTTATATGGAACCAGAAAAGACCCAGAATCTCTAAAGCAATTCTCTAAAGCTGGAGGAATCACAACCCCGGAATTCAGAAAATACTATAAAGCAACAGTGATTAAATCTACATACTACTGGTATAAGAATGGACTAGAGGATCAGTGGAATAGAATTGAAGATATTGACACAGACCAAAACATCCTCAGTCACCTGATCTTTGACAAAAGTGCCCAAACAATCCACTGGAGAAAAGAGAGCATCTTCAACAAATGGTGATGAGAAAGCTGGATCTCCATACCAAAAATCAAGTCAAAATGGGTCAAAGAACAGGACATTAAAACAGAAACACTGAGCTTACTGAAAGACAAAATAGGCAAAACCCTTGAAGGCATAGGGATAGGAAAGGATTTTATGATCACCAACTGCACAAAAAATCTCAGCAAGAATCAACGAATGGGACTACATTAAATTTAAAAAAAACCTCTTGCACAGCAAAAGAAACAATCAGCAAGGTGAAGAGACAACCAAGAGAGGGGGGAAAAGATATTCACCAATAACACTTCAGACAAAGGATTAATATCTAGAATATACAATGAACTGAAAAACATAAAACCACCTCAAATAAATGATCCCATCAAGAAATGGGCAGCTAAAATGAAAAGAAACTTCTCAGAAGAAATACAACTGGCCAACAAGCTTGCAAAAAAGTGTTCTTCATCATTGACTGTCAGAGAAATGCAAATAAAAACAACGTTGAGGTTCCACCTCACTCCATGAGAATGGCCTACATCAGGAACTCAAAACACAATTGTTGGTGATGGTGAAAAAGAAAAAAAAGTACTTTAATGCACTGCTGATGGGAATGTGGTCTGGTACAGCAATTACGAAAAGCAGTTTGGAGGCTCCTTAGAAATCTGAGAATACAAATTCCATTTGCTCCAGCTACTGGTGGCTACAGGTCTACTGGGCATGTTCCCAAAAGAAATAAAGTCAGAGGCTGGTAGGCCTCCTGGACATCTTCCTGTCACCCCTCGCCTCAGTGCCCTCGGGTGGAACCTGGGCTCAGCTAGCACCAGGCAGAGCTGCTCTGCTCCAGAAGAGGCAGGTAGGACTCACAGACAGCATTCCAGCCGCCCTCGCCTCAGGGGCCTGCTGCGGAACCTGGGCTTGGCTAGCATCAGGCAGGGCCGCTTCTGAGGAGGCAAGTAGGACTCTCGGACATCTTTCCCACCATCACTCGCAGTGGAGACCTACAGTGGATCCTGGGCTCGGCAGCAGGTCTCCTTGCCCCTCACAACAGAGGCTGTCACCAACGTTGGGCTTTGCTAGTCCAAGTCAGAGCCTCTTCAGAACAGACCAGTGGGACTCCCCACCACCTTCCATGCCACCCCACACAGTGGAGGCCCACATGGAGACTGGGCTTTGCCAGTACTGGGTAGAACTGCGTCAGACTAGACTTGTGGGGATTCGCTGCCATCTCCACTGCTCCTCTCAGAGGTGGTCAGCGCAGAGGCTGTGATCTTCCAACTTCAAGCAGAGTCGTGCCAGCATGAGTCCCTAGGGGAAAACCAAGGACAGACAACCAGAGATAACCAAAGACAACAGAACCATGAGGAAAAGTGGAGATAAATCTCCTTCAAAAAAGTCTTGACATATAAGACAAGCATACCAGAAATCCTGAAAAATGCAGAATCTACAGATGAAAATGGCAAAAACTATGGTAACTTCTGGGCCCAGAAATACAACAAATTAAGGCAGGAATTAATGCAGAAAATGAAGCAGGAAATAAAAGTCATAGAGCAAGAGCTACAGCAAGACCTAACTAACCTAAAAGCAAGTTTTGAAAAGCAAGTAGAGGTGATCAAAGAAGAAATGAACCAGAAGGTAATGAAGGCAATGCAAGAAATGAGAGAAGAACACAACCGAGACATAAGAAAAATAAATGCAGATATCCAGGAATGGAAAAACACACAGGTCACAATAAGCAATGATTTTGAACAATTTCAAAATAGATTATCAAACATAGAAGACAAAGTGATGGAGCAGAAACAGAAAGACCAAAAAGAACTCAAAGTGAAAAAAGAAGAAAGTGAATCATTACAAAGACTGATAGATGATTCAAAGAGAAACAACCTGAGAATTATGGGAATCCAAGCGAAGACCGAGGACAAAACAAAAGGCTTGAAAGTCATTTTCAAGGAAATTATGGAAGAAACTTTCCCAAATCGAAGAAGAGAAATGAAAATTGAACTACTGCAGGCATACAGAACACCAAACAATATGGATCAGAAGAGATCCTCATCACGACACATCATAATTAAAGTACCAGAAATCGAACACAAAGAGAGAATACTGAAAGCAGTAAGAGAAAAGCAGAAGGTGACCTACAATGGTAAGCCCATCAGGATAACTGCAAACTTCTCAACCCAGACACTAAAAGCCAGGAGATCATGGAGTAATGTCATTGAAACACTAAAAGAACACAAATTCCAACCAAAACTACTATATCCAGCAAAACTATCTTTTAAACTAGAGGGAGATATTAAAATTTTCCATGACATAGAAAGCTTAAAGAAACTTGCAGCCACTAAGCCATCACTGCAGAGAATTCTCAAAGGAAACTTGGACAGCAAAAGAGAGGACAATGACACAAGTAACCCCAGAGAAAAAAAGAAAAAAGCTAGAGGAGAATGAGCTGAGAAAAAGTAGAAGCAGTAAACAATGTGGAAAAGCTACAATAATGGCAGGACACACCAAACATACCTCAATAATTATCCTAAACTTGAATGGCCTCAAATCACCTATCAAAAGACACAGACTAGCCAACTGGATCAAAAAACAGAAACCCACAATTTGCTGCCTACAAGGGACACACTTCACCCACAAGGAAACTCACACACTGAAAATAAAAGGTTGGAATTCAGTATTTCATGCAACAGGTCCCAGAAAACAGGCAGGGGTAGCTATATTAATCTCAGAATCATCAGTTTTCAAAAGAAAACAGGTGAAGAGAGACAAAGAGGG
>PVKB01008704.1:0-13807 GCA_004027205.1 Ctenodactylus gundi | reverse complement strand
TGTGTGTGTGTGTGTGTGTGTGTGTGTGTGTGTGTGTGTGTGTGCATGTGTGCGTGTTTTCAGGCGTAAAGGGATTTATTAGGTAGAATTTTAAAAGTACACAAAGAAATAGAGTATAGGCACTCAAGAATGAGAGAGGTGCTTGATAGTTGTATGGGTTTAAACGTGCAAATTCAAACTGTGCATAGTGGTGCATGTCTATAATCCAACACTAGGGAGGCTGAGGCAGGAGGATTGCTGTGAGTCTAAGGCCAGTATGAGGTACACAGTTCAGGACCAGCCTTAATTATAAAGTGAGACCCTGTCTCAAAAAAAAGACATACAATTTCATAAAATATTTTGTTAATTTTTGCCAGCTCTGAAAAAAAAAGACAGATGACAACATGAAGCACTTTGGGAGACCAGTGAAAGAAGATTCCAAGTTTGAGCTCAGCCTGGGCAACTAAGCAACTTAGCAAGACCCTATATCAAAATTGAAAGTAAAAAATGGGCTAGCAGGACTGAAGGAATGGCACAGCAGTTAAAGTGCTTGCCTTGCAAGCACAAGGCCCTGAGTTTGATTCCCCAGCACCACATAAAGCTGGGTGTAGTGGTGCACACATCTAATTCCAGCACTTGGGAGGCTGAGGCAGGTGGATTGTTCTGAATCCAGACCCAGCCTGGACTACACAAGTGTGTTCAGGACCAGCCTGGGTGTTTTAGTTACTCTTTTATTGCTATAACTCAATACCCGACATTCACAAATTTAGGGGAGGAATGGTTTATTTTTGCTCAGTTTCAGAAGGTCACAGTCCACTCAGGTGGTCAGCAGAAATGGAAATACATGGCAGAGGCAGAGGTAGAGGCAGCTCCTCACAACATCACAAACAAGAAGCCAAGCCCCGTCAAGTCCAGTCTCTACCCAGAGGAAAAAGCTGTAACCATCTTCTTCCTTTTATACAGTTGAGTTCCCAATTAGGCCTCCCACATCTGATCTGGGTGGGTGCTTCTCCCTTATTGGCTGGCCCACAAATCACTCACACTCTATTCCAGAATGGTTCCTAACTGCCTAATCCAGGCTGATTCCTAATTGCCTAATATAGGCATGGTTCCTAAACTTTAATCCAGACGAGGTTCCTGATTGCCTCAAATGGCATAATCTCCCCAGTGTCACACTGGGCTACAGAGTAAAACCGTGTTTAAAAAAAAAAAAAAAAAAAAAAGCAAAAAAAAAAGTGGGCTAACAATAAATAAATAAAAATGGGCTTAATCATGTGGCAGAGGCCTTTGATCCCAGCACTTTGGGAGGCTGAGGCAAGAAGATTCCAAATTTGAGCTCAGCTTGGGCAATTTAGCAACTTAGTGAGATTCTGTGTCAAATAAACAATGAAAAGCAGGTAGAATTGTAGCTCAGAGTAAAAGCCAGTCTCCATTGGAATAAGAGTAAGGGGATGTTGGGGATATAGCTCAGTGGAAGGTTGTATACACAGTACCACAAAAACAAATTTTGAGCCCAGGACTGGAGGAATGGTACATTGGTTAAAATGCTTGCTTTGCAAGTGCAAGGCCTTGAGTTTGATTCCCCAGCACCACATAAAGCTGGGCTTTAGGTGCCATAGGTGTGGGGAGATCAAACTCAGGGCCTTGTGTTTGTTAGGTGAGTGCTCTAATTCTGTGCTATTCCTCCATCTCCTGGACAAGCTCTTTAACTGCTAAACTATTCTCTAGCACCTACCCCCTTTTTTTGAGACAGGGTCTTGCCCTGTAGCCCAGGCTGGTCCTGAACTCACTGTGTAGCCCAGGCTGGCCTTGAACTCATGGCAGTTCTCTCATTTCAGCCTCTTCAGTGCTGGGATTACAGAGGTTCACCACCATCCCTGGCATTTTTGTGTGTGGTGCTGGGGAATGGAACCAACGGCCTTATGCATGATAGGCAAGCACCCTAACCCCCAGCTTGCCAAAGTTATCCTTTTTCTTTTAAGACAGGTTCTCACTCTGTAATCCAGGCTGGTCCTGAGTTCACTGTGTAGCACAAGCTAGCCTCTAACACATGACAATCTTCTTGCTTTAGCCTCTTGAGTGCTGGGATTACAGGTGTATACTACCACACCTAGCTTATGTGGTATCTAGAAATTGAACCCAGGTCCCGTGCTTGCTAGGCAAGTGCTCTAACCATTGTGCTATTTCTCCAATCCAATATTACTTTATTGATCCAGGGTCTTTAATGACTCCCCTTGTTAATGCTCAAAGCCTAATAAACTCCTGGCTTCTGATCTGCCTTTCTTTCCTTCCTTCTTCTTCCTTCCTTCCTTCCTTCCTTCCTTCCTTCCTTCCTTCCTTCCTTTCTGTCTGCCTGTCTTCTCTCTTTCTCTGTGGTACTGGTGATTGGATCAAACACTAGCTTGCCTTTTCTTTTTTCTTTATTGACAGGGTCTTGCTTGATAGTCTAGGCTGGTCCTAAACTCACTATGTAGCCCAGGCTGGCCATGCACTCAAGGCAATCCTCCTGCCTCAGCCTTTCGAGTATTAAGATAGCAGGTGTGTGCCACTGTACCTGTCTGATTTTTATGTGTTGCTGGGGAGTTGAACGCAGGGTCTTGCTAGGCAAGCACTCTAACCAGTGATCTATACTCACCTCCAGCCCTGGAACCAAAGCTTTTGTACTAAGCTTCATTATAGCCCTTAAAAAAATTTTTTTTTGAGGCAGAGTTTTGCTGAATTGCTAAATGGCTAATTGATAAGTTTTCTTTGGATTTTGCTTTTGGTAGAGGAAGTAGTGGTGCTCAGGATTTAACCCCGACTCTTCAGACTGTGCTAGCCTTTTTCTATTTTTGTGGTTATGTTTTATTTTGAGACTGTCTCCCTAATTTTCTCAGGCTGGGCTTAAACTTCAGGTCTTCATGCATCAGCCTCCCAGAGAGCTAGAATTAGAGGTGTATATAACCAGGTCCATGCCATGCTGGTTTTTCTTTTCATTCCTTTTTCATTTATTTATTTACTTACTTATTTTTGTGGTGCTGGGATCAAGCCCAGAGTCTTATGCATGCCAGGCAAGTGCTCTGCCATTGAGCTACACCCTGAGTGCATATTTATACAGAATTTTTGTGTAGAGCTTTGGTGGCTTACCAACCCATGAGAACCATCTGTGAAGTTCTGTAGTCTTTTCTAGGCCCTGGGTATTAATACAATAAGTGAGAAAACCTATGTGACCATTTTAATAGATGCATTCAAAAAATAATTTGACGAATAAAAATGGGCTTGGGTCCTATAATCCCAGTACTCTGGGAAGCTGAGGTAGGAGGATTGCAAGTTCAAGCCCAGCCTGGGCAATCTAGCAATTTAGTGAGACCTTGTCTAAAAATAAAAATGAAGGCAGGATTGTATAGGAGTAGAACACAAGTATAAGCACAAGGTCTGGAGTTCAATTCCCCAGCACCACATCGATTGGGATTGGTGGTATATGTCTGTAATCCTGGTACTCAGTAAACTGGAGCAGGAGGATTGCTGTGAATTAGAGGTCAGCCGGGGCTACATAATGAGTTCAGGACCAGCCTGGACTAAGAGCGAGACTCTCTCAAAAAAGAAAAAAATTTTTAAGTGCTTGCTAGTAAGAGCAAGGCCCAGGTTTGATTCCCCAGCACCACAATAGCTAGGTGTGGTGGCCCATGTCTGTAGTCCCAGCATCTGTGTGGTTGAGGCAGGAGGATAGCTGTGAGGAGCCAAACTCAGAGCCTTGTGGTTGGTAGGCAAGCACTCTAACCACTGTGCTATTCCTTCAGACCCTGGGAGACATTCTTTAAAAAAAAAAAAGAAAAAGAAAAAAGACTGGGGCTGAAGGAATAGCACAGTGGTTAGAGCACTTGCCTATCCAACGCAAGGATCCGAATTGGATTCTACAATACCACATAAACTGGGTAAAGTGGGGCATGCCTGTAATCCCAGCACTGGGGAGGCTGAGGCAGGAGGATTGCTATGCATTTGAAGCCAGCCTTACGTAGTAAGTTCACAACCAATCTGGACTAGAGCAAGACCCTGTCTCAAAAAAAAAAAAAAAGTACTGGAGGTGGAGGTGTGTAGCTCAGTGCAGAGGGCCCTGGGTTCAATCCCCAACCCCCAGTACTGTAGGAAAAAGTTGGCAAGTTTGTGGAGAACTGGAACTCTTGTACCTTATTGGTAGAAAGTAAAATGATAAAGCCTGTTTTGAAAGCAGTGAGATGATTCTTCAAAAAATTAAAAATGGAAATACCATATGACCCGATAATTTTACTTTTGTGTATATACCAAAAAGAGTTGGAAGGAGGGTCTTTCAGTCAATAAATGGGCAACTGAAATGAATAGACAGTTCTCAGAAGTTGGAATGGCCAGTCAGTACATTTTAAAAGTTCAGTATCTTTAGCTGTCAGAGAAATGCAAATCAAAACAACACTAAGTCCAGTGAGAAGGGCTGATACCAGGAACTCAAAAACAACAAATATTGGCAAGGTTGTGGGGAAAAAGGAACCCCCTGCATTGCTGGTGGGACTGTAAACTGCTGCAACCACTGTGGAAAGCAGTGTGGAGGTTCCTCAGGAAACTTAAAATAGGTATTCTGTTACCCTCAACTATACCTCTTCTGAGTATCTTTCCAAAAGAATTACAGTCATCACACAAGAGGGTTACCCATGTTTATAGCAGCACAATTTGTAATAGCCAAATCTTGGAAGAAGGCAATATGCCCAACCACAGATAAATGGATAAAAATGACATGGTATATCTACACAGTGTTGTATACTCTGCCACAAAGAAAGATAAATTTGAGTCATTTCTAGGAAAATGAATGTTAAGACCATTATGTTTAGTGAAATGAATCAGACACTGAAGATTAAATGTTTATATATTTTTAATATAAGAAAAACCATAAAAAAAGCAAAATGGAAGAAAGAAGTAGACTTTGTGGAGAGGGAAAGAGGAGTGGGAGGAGGGTTGAGAGGGTAGAAAGGAGAAAAGGACATGGTAGGTAAAGAAAATAGAAAAGGAGAGTCTTTAAGAAATATTTGCATACTCGTGTTCATAGCAGCATTGTTAACAAAAGTAAGAAGCAGGAAGTAACTCATGTGTTCATGAATGGACAGTTGGGTAAATAAAATATGATACGTAATACAGTGGAATGTAATTCAGCCTTAAAAAGGAAGTGATGTTGGGGCTGGGGTATAGCTCAGTGGTTAGAGTGATTGCCTAGCAAGCACAGGTCCTGGGTTCTATTACTTTGCACCACACAAGCCAGGCATGATGACACACACCTGTAATCCCAGCACTGGGGAGGCTGAGGCAGTAAGATTCCATGTGTTTGAGGGTAACTTGGGCTACATAGTAAGTTCAGGACCAGTCTGGATTACAGAATGAGACCCTGTCTCAAAAAAAGGAAGTAAAATTTGACATAATCTATAAAACAACATGTATGAACTAAGTGAAATAAACAAGCCACAAAGCGAGATACTGTGAGATTCTGTTTATATGAGATATCTAAAATAGTCATATTCTTAGAGATAATAATAGAGTGGTCATTGGTGGGGCTGGGGGAAGAATGGAGAATTGTTTAGTGGATATTGACTTTGGTTTTGCAAAATGGAAAGAGTTCGGAAATTATTTATTTATTGAGGCAGGGTCTCGCTCTATAGTCCAGGCTGATCCGGAGCTCACTATGCACTGTGTAGCCTATGCTGCCCTTGAACTCACAGCAATCCTCCTACCTCAGCCTTCTAAGTGTTGGGATTATAGGCATATACCACCACAACCAGTTTATGTGGTGCTGTGGAATCAACTCAGGGCCTTGTGCTTGCTAGGCAAATGCTTTAACCATTGTGCTATTTCTCCAGCCTGTCAACTGTATATTTAAAAATGATTATCATGGTAAATGTTGTTATTTATATTTTATCACCAGGAATAAAGAAAACAAAATTCGTGCATAAATAAAGATAGAAAGTGGCTGGGCCTGGTGGCACAGGTCTGTAATTCCAGCGCTCTTAGAGACGGAGCCAGGAGGGTCCTGAATTTGAGCCCAAATGAGGCAAATTAGTAATTCAGTGAGACCCTGTCTAAAAATAAAACAAACCAACAAATAAACCAGCCAGCCCAAAAAATAGGCTGGGTCTATAGCTCAATAAAAGCCATGGGTTGTGTCTCCAATTTCAAATAACTAATTAAATAAACAAATAGAAGTGTTTCTCTCTCTCTCTCTCTCTCTCTCTCTCTCTCTCTCTCTCTCTCTCTCTCGGTAATGAAGATGGAATTCAGGGCTTTCACACTGAGCTGTATACCCAGCCCATGTCTATGGTTTTTTTTTATTGTTTTTTAAAATTTTTTATGTTTTGATCTTTAAGACCAGGTCTTGCCAAGTTGCATAGCCTGGGCTGAACTTGTGATTCTCTGCCTCAGCCTTCTATAGGTGTGTGCCACCATGTCCAACATAAGAGTTTTAATGTTAAGTGAATTCTAATATGAAATAATTTTATAGATTTAAAAATTAGTTCTAGCACTATATTTTATGTTTAAAGCAGATTGCTTATTGGAAATATGAGACAAAAAAAGAAAGGCTTGACATTCCTCAGGAGACAGTTTTTATTTTTCTTCCATGGTTCCCCAGCATGCCTTGCAAGCAGGCATCCCCCCACCTCCACCCCGCCCCCAGAGAGGGGCTAGCTGCTCTGTAGGCTTGAAGTCCATATGTAGTCCTGGCTGGCTTTGAGCTCACAGCAATCCAGTCTTCCGGTCTCAGCTTCCCAAATGCATGTGCTACCACTCCCGGTTTATGTGATGCTAGAGAATCGAACTCAGGGCCTTGCACTTGCTAGGCAAGCACTCTACCAGCTGTGCCATTTCTCCAGCCCAGCCACAATTAATTCAGACACCCATGGATGCTTTGAGAGACATTTATTTTGGCTGCAGAAAGCTTTGGTTGTGGGCCAGTTTCAGATGTATCTGCCCTGACACCCCTTTACATAACTGCTCCTCTGTAGTCGAGGCTGATAAGGACCTCTTCTGCTACCCATAGCTCAGTGAAGGCCCTGGATTGTCACACAAAATCTAACACTGCATGCATGAGCCAGTCTGCCTGCCTTCCTTGCTTCCTTCCTTTCTTTCTGTCTTTGTATCTTTGTTTCCTGAGACAGGGCCTTGTTTTGTATTCTGTCTTCTCTCCTAATCCTAAGATAAACAACCTCCCTATACCATTAGTGGGTCAGTCTTTACTATAGCATAAATCCCATAATAAAGCCTCTTTTAGATGACTAATTTGCCTGTTCGTGATAATATAGTAAGTACTGCTAACACTACTGATCACTGGCATCAGATATATCCAACGGCCAGAGCTGGTAAAACCAAAGGCTGTTGGCACCACACGTAGCCAACAGCCGTGACTGGTAACACTGACGGGGGCTAGCAGCCTGAAAATGACAGATAGCAACAGTGATAGCCAGGAAGTGCCATCTCCAGTGGCCAGAAGACTTCCCAGAGCCTTCCTGTTCTTCCAGCAGTGAAGAGGCCTGCTGGATCCAACTGCTGATAGCCCCTGGCACTAAAAGCTCAGAGCCGTTGGCATGCGAAGAGCTGCACTTCACCCATTTGTGATTTCTGTAAGAATTATGCAACAGAACTCTTAGCCACTTGACAAGATCTTGCTAGCCTGTTTGGTGGCTCTTACCTTTAGAGGACTCAGAAGACGACTGCAATTACTATTTATCACAAAAGCATAATAAAGAAAAATAAAGAGTAATTTGGGGGGAAAGAAGACTGAACAATAATGATGGTTGTCAGCAATGAAGAAATCAGTAGCTAGCCCATGTCTGCTTTTCATTGTAAGTGCAGTTAAAGATCCTGGCAAACTAGTTATAATACTCAGAGGTTCAAAATGTCATTTTTGAAATTTAAAAATTACTTAAAATGCGAAAAGACATTTCCCCCAATATTTATTTGTGTGTGTGTATGCAATACGCAGTGGTTACACTGAGCTTGAGGATTTTGTGCACATATGTATCACATTACAATCCCTTCCCGCTCTTATTGGCCGTCTGGCTCCCTCGCTCAGTCCCTCACCCCTCCCACTCCCACTATCACACCTATTTGGTTCTATAAAATGCCTGTATAATGCTGTCATTTTTGGTCTGCTTCTGTTTAGTATCTATGTGTCAGATCTTTTATTTTCATTTTTGATAACTTCTATTGTCATGCTTTCAATCTGTTAATCTTTGCTTCCGTAGTGTCTTATTAATCCCATCCAGTACTTCCTTTTCTTTAATGCCAAACATATTTTTCATTTTCAGTTATTGGGGTTGTTTTGTTTTGTTTTGTTTTTGCAATTCTGGGGGTTGAACCCAGGGCCTCGTGTTACAGTAGGCAGGTGTTCTACTATTGAACTACATCCCAGACCTTACAATTTTTTTCTTTTTCTTTTTCTTTTTTTTGAGACAGGGTCTTACTGTATAGCCCAGGCTGCTCCTGAACTCACTATGTAGCCCAGGCTGGCCTTGGAATCACAGCCATCCTCCTGCCTCAGCCTCCCAAGTGCTGGGATGACAGACATTTGCCACCATACCGAGTTTATGGGGTGCTGGGGAATTGGACTCAGGGTCTCATGTCATATTTTTTTTCATGACCTGAAAGAAACCTCTCCTTTAAAAAAAATTACTGTGAGGCAGGTCTTACTAAATTTTCCAGACTAGCTTCAAATTTACAGTCTTCTTGCCCCAGACTTCTGAGTAGCTGGGATTACAGTCATGCACCGTCATGTGTAGCTCATCTTAGAATCGTTCGTGTCTTGGCAGTCTGAAGGCTGAGGCAGAAGGATTTTGAGTTTCAGGTCAGCATGTTCTATGTAAGACAACTGTCTTAGTTACTTTTTCGTTGCTGTGACTCAATACCCGACACCCACAAACTCAGGAAAGGAAAGGTTTATTTTAGCTCACAGTCTCGAAGGTCACAGTCCATTCAGGGGTGGCCAGCAACAATCCAAGTACATGGCAGAGAGAGAGGTAGAGGCAGCTTCCCTGGACAAACAGGACAAGCTGAGGCTAGTTGAGACTAGTCCCAGGGAGGCAGATGCAGCTTATGTATCCTTTCAGGTCTCTGCCCAGTAACCGGTCCCTCCTGCATCCAGGTGTGGCCACTACACAACGTTAATCCTAACTTAACTGCAATCCACCCCTCCAGACCAGACCCCAATCCACCAACATCACATGGTTCCATTAAAATACATGAGACTTTTGGGGGACACTCCAGATCTTAACCACAACAACAACCTTGTCTCAAAGCAAAACAAAAAATATTGTACGTTTGTAAATTTTAATGTATTTTGTATTTTTCTTTTTTTGCTACATAGTTCAGGCTGGCCCTGAACTCACTGTGTAGCCTGGACTGGCTCGAACTCACAGCAGTCCTCCTGCCTCAGCTTCCTAAGCACTGGGATGATAGGCTTGTGCCACCACACCCAGTTTCTGTAGTGATGGGGAGTCACACGCAGAGCCTTGCGCTTGCTGGACGAGTGCTCTACCCACTGGGCTATTCCTCCAGCCCTGTGGCCTTCAGTCTAATTGCTGTCGCTGTTGTTCTCATTACTCATGTTGTACCACCAATGAGAATCGCTTTAAATTTCTTGTATCTTTTTCAAGCAATTCTCCTGCCTCAGCCTCCATATTGCAGGCACTACACATGTGCTCCTGTACCTGGCTACCTATATACTTTTGACATGAATTTAATAAACTTTAGTATCTTCTTTGCTTCCTAGAATGACAAATATTTGAGGCTAAACTTGTGTACTTTCTACCCAGGCTTGGTTCTTTTATTTATTTATTTATTTATTTTTGTTCTGTGGATTGAATCCAGAACATTTGCACTGAGCTCCAATACCAGACCTCTTTTATTATTTTTTATTTTGAGACAGGCCTCACTAAGTTACTGTGTTACCTAGGCTGGTTTTGTAATTGCTATCCCAGAGTGCTGGGATTACAGGCATGCTCCACCATCCCCAGATCTGGTTCTTATTAATGGTAAGTGCCATTAAAAAAGAAAAAAAGATAGGGGATTGGCGGAACAGCATAGTGGTTAGAGCACTTGCCTAGCAAGTACAAGGCCCTGAGTTCAATTCCCCAGCACCACATAAACTAGGTATGATGATGCACACCTGTTCTAGGCCAACCTGGGCTAGATAGTGAGTTCAGAACTAGCCTGGACTTCACCTGTCTCCCAAAAGAGAGAAAAAAGAAGGTAGTTAGTGATAACCATCTAGGTGTTGTGGATATTCATTGCTACATTCATCCCAGGTCTTTTCAATAGGCAAAACTAAAAAACAGTTTTTCTGTTTTTTTCTGAATTAAGATTAGGATCATAGGACTGGAGGAATGGCCCAACGATTAAAGTGCTAGCACGAAGTACCTGAGTTCGATTCCCCAGCACCACGTAAAACTGGGCATGGTAGTGCATGCCTGTAATCCCAGCCCTTGGGAGACAGACCGAAGGATTGCCTTGAGTCCAAGGCCAGCCTGGGCTCCAGCATGAGTTCAGGACGAGCCTGGGCTACAGAGCTAAATACTAAAAAAGTATTTTAGCTCACATTGGATGGCAAGGGCAGCAGCTTCTTCTTCTTCTTCTTCTTCTTCTTCTTCTTCTTCTTCTTCTTCTTCTTCTTCCTCTCTCTCTCTCTCTCTCTCTCTCTCTCTCTCTCTCTTGAGATAGGGTCTATTCAGGCTGGTCCTGAACTCACAATGTAGCACAGCCCAGCCTTGAACAAGAGGCAATCCTCCTGCCTCAGGATGCAGAGTATTGGGATTGCAGGTGTGCACCACCACATCCAGCATAGGTGGTGCGCGGGAATTGAACTCGAGACCTTGAGCTTGCTAGGAACAGCTGAGCTATTCCTCCAGTCCCAAGGGTAACATTTTAAACAGGTCTGGTGGAGAACAACTGCTCATGGTATCCCAAGAGGAAGATGGTTTTGAGAAAAGCCAGAGGAAAGAGTCTGTCCTTCCAAATTGTACCCTCAGGGATCTACCATACCCTCAGTAATTGGCTGCTCTGGACCAGGCCCAATTTCTAACAGCATCTGAAATCCATAAGTAATCCACAGCAATCAAATACATGAAGCTGTTTGGAGACATTCCAGGTCCAAACCACGATACTCTCTTAGTTGGCACATCAAGGAAAAAAATAGATTAAACCTGCAACTGTTACCAAAAAAATAATTTCAAAACAGGCATGGTGGCACATGTCTATAATCCTAGTGCTCTCGACGCTGAGGCAGGATTGACAGTTCAAACCAAATCTGTGCAATTCAGAAGCTTGGCAAGACCCTGTCTCTAAATAAATAAATAAATGAAGTGGGCTGAGGAAGTAGTTCAGTGCAAAGACTCTGGGTTTAACTGCTAGGACTGCAAGCCTGTCCCTCCCCAAACCCACACATTACTATTGAATATTATCCCAGAACAAGAAATGTAACAGGGGGAAGGTAACTTACCTTGAAAAGGATAGTCTTGTAGCCAGTTGCACTGACAGTACAGAGCTGCTTTTGGAGAATTCTTGGTCAAAAGGTATTCCTAAGCAATGGTGCTATTGCCTGCAGTTGTACCATAAGTTTTGTTCTTTGAAGTTATTGGCCTATACTAAAATAAAAATATTCTTGGAGCCGTAACATTCAGATATATAGTTAGCACACTTGGATGAATAAAATCCTCAGGCTATTCCAATGTGATAGTTAAAAATAGGTTTAAGAAAAAACTTAAGATCTAGAAACTTGCTTGGAGAGCAGACTTGTTTTGGGAAACCAGGGCAGAGGAAGCATATGGCCTAAGACACATGTCAAATTGTTTAGGAGTCATGAAAGAGCTTACACAAACTTGTAATGCATTTGAGTTACTCATTTTATGCTAGTGGTAGGAGATTCGGGAGCCAACCAGACCTTGACTATGAATTAGATAACTTTCTACTTTAAAAAGTGCTGACATTTAAGTAACTTTAATGAATTCAAAACCTAAGAATAGTATGTCATGCTATCAGATGGTAGTCTTCAGAAAAATTTTGACACCTAAATAAAAACCAGATGGGCTGGGGTGTAACTCAGTGGTTAAGACACTCACCTAGGAAGCTTAAGGTCCTGGGTTTGATTTGCCAGCACCTGTAAACTGGGGGTGGTTATGCACACCTGTAATACCAGCACTTGTGAGGCTAAGGCAGAGGATTGCTGTGAGTTTGAGGCCCACCTAGACTACATAGTGAGACCATATCTCTTAAACAAAAGCTGGCTTTGGTTTGAATTCCCCAGCACTGCATAAGCTGGGATATTGGTGCATGCCTGTAATCACACTCAAGGTTGTTCTGGGCTATATAGCGAGTATAGGACCAGCCTGGGCTACAGAGACCCTGTCTCAAAAACAAATAAATAACAAACAAGAAAGCCAGGCATGATGTTATACATTTAATCCCAGCACTCTGGGAGGATGAGGTTGAGGATTGCCACATTCAAGCCCAACCTGGGCAACTTCAAGAGACCTGTCTCAAAATAAAATCAAGTTTGGACTGTAGCCCAGGGTGAAGGTGCTGGGCTCAATGCCCCAACACCAGAGGGTAGGTTTGGTGGGGGAAGGCCCCATTGGTGGTGTGTATTTGTACACTCAGCACTCAGGAAGCTGATGTGAGAACAGCAGTGAACTTGATGTCAGCCTGTGCTACATGGCTGCACAGGGAGGCCCTATCCTAACAAACAAAGCACACATACACAGGACAACTCATTTAAGACAGGGAATACTTTATTCAAAACCCATCAAGAAATAGTTCAGGTCTGTGACAAAACATTCATGTTTTAAAGCATAGGTCAGTAATTGTATATGAAGGCATACATTGCTACATATGAATTAACTGATCAGACCACAACTTTCCAACACTTAAAACAGAATAAGCTTCCCTGTAAAAGCAGCACCTTTTTGACATTTTTAGTATTCCTCCCCTTCTTCTTCACCCTCTCCTTCAACAGAATCTACACCAACCTCCTCATAATCCTTCTCTAGGGCAGCCATGTCCTCCCGAGCCTCAGAAAACTCTCCTTCCTCCATCCCCTCACCCACGTACCAGTGAACAAAGGCACGCTTGGCATACATCAGATCAAACTTGTGGTCCAGGCGAGCCCAGGCCTCGGCAATGGCTGTGGTGTTGCTCAGCATGCACACAGCTCGCTGTACCTTGGCCAGGTCTCCACCGGGTACAACAGTGGGAGGCTGGTAGTTAATGCCAACTTTGAACCCAGTGGGGCACCAATCTACAAACTGGATGGTACGCTTGGTCTTGATGGTGGCAATGGCAGCATTGACATCTTTGGGGACCACATCACCACGGTACAACAGGCAGCAAGCCATGTATTTACCATGGCGAGGGTCGCATTTCACCATCTGGTTGGCTGGCTCAAAGCAAGCATTGGTGATCTCTGCTACAGAAAGTTGTTCATGATAGGCTTTCTCAGCAGAGATGACAGGGGCATATGTTGCCAGAGGGAAGTGGATGCGGGGATAGGGCACCAGATTGGTCTGGAATTCTGTCAGATCAACATTCAGGGCACCATCAAATCTGAGGGAAGCAGTGATGGAAGAAACAATCTGGCCAATCAGCCTATTCAGGTTAGTGTAGGTTGGGCGCTCAATATCAAGGTTTCTACGGCAGATGTCATAGATGGCCTCATTGTCCACCATGAAGGCACAATCAGAGTGCTCCAGGGTGGTGTGGGTGGTGAGGATGGAGTTGTAGGGCTCAACTACAGCTGTGGAAACCTGGGGGGCTGGGTAGATGGAGAACTCCAGCTTGGACTTTTTGCCAT
>PVKB01008703.1:0-13848 GCA_004027205.1 Ctenodactylus gundi | reverse complement strand
TCCCGAGTGCTGGGATTACAGGCGTGCGCCCCCACACTGGCTTATGTAGTGCTGGGGAATCGAACTCGGGTACTTAGCTCTTGATTTAGCGCTTGCTAGGCCAGCACTTTAACTGCTGAGCTGTTCTTCCAGCCCCTAAAGAGCATTTTGCAAGAGCCGGGTGGTGCACACCTGGAATCTCACCCTCTGGGAGCTGAGGTAGGAGGATCGCCAGTTTGACCGCGGCCCGAGCAGCTTGGCACCTTTTGAGAACCTGACTCAAAATTAAAGAAAAATAAAACGGGCTGGGGACTGGAGCTCAGAGTGAAGGCTAGGGCTCTCCCATGCCACAGCCGGTCACGCCATCACCCAGCCGAGACCAAAAACATTCCTGAGAAGTAGCATCTGTTCTTAAAAAGTTGCTTATAGGCTTATCTCCTGACATATTTTCCCTAAATAATCTAAATAATACGGTAAGACCATAGCTTGCCCAACATTGACTGGGTTTTTTTGGGTGGTGGGGGTTGTAAGTCATGTAGAAATAATTTAAAGAATTCCGGGCAGCTGGGTGTGGTGGTGCGGACCTGTAAGTTCAGCTTCTTTGGAGGCCGAGGCAGGAGGATTGCAAGTTTCAGGCTAGCCTGAGCAATTTAGCAAGACCCTGTCTCAAAAAAAAAAAATAAACAAAAATAAAAATAAGGCTGGGGACGTGGCTCTGTAGCAGCGCGTCCGTGGTAACGTGGACGGAGTGCTCGCAAGGTGCCCAGGGGACCTTGTTCGCAAAGGGGCAGGGGAGGGAGGATCCTCTGGTGTGGCCAGTCCCAGGGACCGCGGCAGGTCCTGCACGGCCTGGTCCTGCCCACTCCAGCCCTACCTGCCCTCGGGCGTGCCTCCCTCTGGCCCCAGGAGCGCTCAGCCTGAACACTGGCCGGGCGCTGGGCAGAGGAGCCCCTTGTCCCGCTTCGGGGTTGGCAGCCCCTCAGCACAGTGATGTGCCCCGGGCCTCACGCCGAGTGCCATCCCCAGCCCACGTTTGCATTGTTCGTTTGAGACTAGCGTCTCGTCAAGTTTTGGGATCCTCCTGCCTCAGCCTCACAGAGGGCTGGGGTGACAGGGTTGTCTGGCCGGGCTGGCTTTCGCCAGACCTTTGGGACGGCAGGAGTCTGTGTGGCGGCAGCATCCCCGCCCCTGGAGGCTACAGATAGCTAGGTCCAGGCGATTTTAAGCACTGTGCCTGGTGTTCATGGGAAAGAGAGCCGGGCCTGGCGGAGTCATAGGGCAGCGTGGGCCGGGCCTCAGTTCCTTGCCGGTCCCGGGGCGTGTCACACGCCAATCTGCTACGTACTGTGTGAGAAAACTGGGCGCTGCCCTAAGTGAAGGCACCCCGGCTCCCGCCTGCTCCTGCATTTACTCCTCTCATTCACACAGGTGTGAGGACTGAGGTGGCAGCTCCGGCTGCACCAGGGCCCCGCCCAGGACCCACTGGCCCTGGGTCACACAGCTAGTCCCTGGCGGTGGCCCACCCGTGGTGTGCAGGGGCCCCTGTGGGCTGGTGGGGGGTGTCTGCTGAGCACCCCGGGGGGGGGGGGGAGGACGTGCTCCTTGGATATGAGTTCCCGACTCCTGTGATGTCACACATCCTTGGTAGCTTTTCGGAAATGGACCCGTAGCCGGGCCCAGAGGCGCCAGCTTGTCACCCCAGCATTATGGGAAGCCGAGGCAGGGGATCCCAGATGGGGCAACTTAGAGAGACCCTGTCGTAAAACTAGAAAATGGCCTGGGGATGAGGCTGAGTGGTGAAGGCCCTGGGTGTATCGCGGTACCACAGAAATACACAGACTTTTGAGCTGTGCCTAGGAGGTCCTGGCCCGCAGAGGGGAGAAGGGTCTGTGCGCATTAGGAACAGCCAGGCAACTCTCCTCCGCTGTGGTACTTGGGGTTGAGCTCAGGGCCTACACACTGAGCTACATCCTGATCTCACTAAACAGTCTGGGCTCCGACTTCCAATCCTCCTGCCTTGGCTCAGAGTGCTGGGACGGTAGGTATGCACTGACACACGTGGCTGTGACCCTCCTGGTGAGCAGGTGAGGGGACCGTCCTCCCTGGATTTCACTGCAGAGACCCTGCCCATCTCTTCTCACGCTCTGTGGCTCTTACGGGGGGCCTGGGCACACAGTAGGTGCTCAGTGAGTGTTTGCAGCCGGGCCTGGCAACGCAGGCCTATCTACAATGCCAGCACTCTGGAAGGCTCAGGCAAGAGAATCCTATGTTCAAGCCCAGCCTGGGCAATTTTTCAACTTAATGACACCTGGTCTCAAAATAAAGAATTTAAAAAACTGGCTGGGGAGGTAGCCCAGTGGGAAGGCTAAAATCTCAAGACCACCACGAAAAAAAAAAGGAAACGTGTCTGTAGAACTTTCTTGCCAATTGCCAAGAAGGTCTAGCTACGGGAGGGGGTTTGGCAAGAGAGGCCAGAATGTCCCCACTGGCGGTGGCCCGATCCCAGCCCCAGGCCTGGGGGCTCCTGCCTGCCTGCCAGCCAAGGGGTGGGTCCAAGCAGGCAGGCTCGTGAGCACCGCCCTGCTCAGGAATGCGGCCCAGCTGACACCTAGGTGCTGATAAGGAGGAGGAAGGTCGGGGCGCTGGCTCCTCCCCAGGGAGCGGACAGGCCCCGAGATTGGAGCTTGGAGCTGGGGCCTGGCGGGCCTGCCAGACCGTGATAGCGGCTGCGGTGCAGCCAGCCACATCCCTGGCGCCTGCTCCCCTGGGCAGTGTCTGCCTTCTTGGCAGGCAGGCACGGTCCCCTCCTCTCTGCTGAGCCACCCGGTGGGATCCCTACACACAGGTGAGCAGGGGGGGTGCGCACAAGTGGGGGCCGGCCAGGAGTCCCAGGGAGGGTGGGGTTCCGGCCTGTACCCCGTGGGAGGAATGGGAGGAACTAGGTGCTGTCAGCAGGTTGGGGCGCCATCTCCCCATGATCCTGAGGAAAGGTGACCATCCTGAAGGCCACCGCTGTCGGCCTCTCACTTCCTGGTTGAGTCCCTTTGCGCCAGCCGCCATGCCCTTCTGAGCCTGGGCTTCCCCGTCTGTGGGATGGACGCGTCCTGCTGGGTGAGAAAAGCAGTGTCCACGTGGGGTCGTAGCTGATGAGGGGCCCAGGGCTGGCGACTCTGGTGGGAGCAGGGGCCCGAGGCTTGGGTGGGGGTCCCCTACCTCCCTGGAGGCCAGTCTCTCCTTCCACAGGGGTGGGGCAAGGCCGGGGAGCCCCAGTTCTGGAGGAGGTGGAAGGAGGGAGTGTGTGGCCTGGCCGAGGAGGCCCGGGGGCAAGGAGCCCGCTCTGCGGCCCAGGAGGGGTGCCAGGCCTCTCTGGGCCTCAGGCTCTCCGTGCGAGCAGCTAACTGGGGACTCCGGGTTTCCCTGTGGCTGGGCTGCGCCCTCCTCCTCTGCCCGGCTCAGGGGTTGCCGTAGGCTGGACACTGCACTCCAGGGCCGCCTCAGTTCCGAACGCCAGGCCACACCCCAGCGTCTCCGGGGGTCAGCTGGAAAGGGGGTGCCTCAGGTCCCTGTCTTTGGCCCTGATAGCTCCTCTCCCACACATCAACTCTGCCTTAGCTGACATCTCCTTTCTTTCTTCCTGTGGTCCTGGGGATCGAGCCCAGGGCCTTCGCATGGAGTTACACGCCCAGCCAATCTGTATTTTTAACTTTAGACAGGGTCTTGCTAAGTCACTAAATGACCCATTGGGGCTGGAACTTGGGATCCTCCCGCCTCGGCCTCCCAGGGTGCTGGTGTTACCGGCCTGTGTAATCCACTGTAGCGTCAACCCAGCTCGGACCTTTGAAAATTGACTTGGTTCTTTGAAGTGTTCTAATGTTGTTATGAATCCCCAAGGCAGACGGCACTTAGCTCTGGTCGCTCCTGGCCCACGGGTGCCCCTGCACAGGCGTGGGGCCGAGGCCCATCGGCTCTCGCTCCCTCCTTCCCACCCCTGCCTTCCCCAGCGTGCCTTCCTGTGCCAGGACCCTTCCCGCCCTCTCCTTCCTTCCATGAGATGTTTCCTACATCTGCAGCTCAGGTTGGTTGGTTAGTTGAACTCTTTGTTTATATTGAAGATCCAACCCGGGGCTTCACGCGGAACCATGTTCACCGACTGCATTTTAGTTCTGATTTTGAGACAGGGTCCCACCAAGTCACTAAGTTGCTCCAGCTGGACTTGAACTTGAGATCCTCCTGCCTCAGCCTCCCGGAGGGCTGGAATGGCGGCGGCCTGTGTCACCAGGCCAGGCTCACTTGTTTAAACTTGCGCACACTCAGGCTCACGATGTATGTTCAGCGACTCTTGAGAAACGCATGATGGCCGGTGCCCACGGCCCAGCGTCGTTAGGGATGGCTTCCCACCCGAGCGTCCCTTGGCGTACCCGGTGCCCTCCCCGACCGCCGGACGCTTAGCCTTCTGGCCCAGAAAGCACCCTGCCCGATGGCTCCATCTTGTAGTCTCTGCCTGACATGGCTCAGGGAGCACCTGTGTTGGTACCCACGCAGACCTCAGTCTGTCCACAGTGTGCGGAGGAGGAGGGCGTGTGACTCGGGGACACCCGCCTAGCTCACCGCCCCGTGTTGCTTTCGCCCCGCGGGCTCCTTGGCTTCCTGTTCAGACTGGGCCGGGTCAAAGAGTAGAGGCAGCTGTGGATCCCTCGACGTGGGAGTCCGGCCCACAGGGGTGTCCCCCAAGGCACTGGGTGCCACCCAGCCGGCCCGGGAGGTGACGGGGCCTCCTGGGGACCGTGGCACTTCTGGGAGGCCAGAGAGCAAGCTTCAGTTCAGATCTTTTATTTTTATTTTTTGAGGCGCTGGACGGGTCGCGCGGCCTTCACCCTGAGCTGCGCCCCCAGCCCATGTTTAGGTTTCGATTTTGAGACAAGATCTCACTAAGTTGCTCAGCTGCCCGGGCTGGGCTGCCTCAGCGTCCTGGAGCTGGGCCCGGCTGATTCAAGGGTTGTAAGGCACTGGGCAGGCGTGGACTGCTGTGGGCCCCTTCATCCTCCTGGGCAGAGCGGTGGGCCTGCCTGTGGGTACCCAAAGGGGCTCTGCCCTACTCCTCCACGCCGTCCCCTCTGGAAGGAGGCCATGCTTGGGGAGCCGGGTCCTGGGTCCCAGGCAGAGCAGCTACGTACACACGTACCTTGGCGTTCTTGGTCTGGACCTGCCGCTCCGTGGTTAGAGCGCTTGCCTAGCATGAGCAAGGACCAGTGTGGACTACAGAGCGAGCTATGGCTCAGAAATAAAAACGTCATGATTATTTGGAATTCTCCTGCCCAGGGATGGCGGCTCGGTTGTCCGATCTCTGCCACAGCCATGTAGACTTAGGGTCCCTGAGCTTACCGTCATTGTAGTCCCGAGATGGAACCTAGGGCCTTTGCACAACCTACATGTACCCCCGGCTTTGTCTTCATTTTTTGAGACAGGTTTTCCCTAGACGCTGGGATTAGAGGTCTGCCTCACCACGCCAAGCTGGCGCTCTTCCAGTCTGGTCTGTGTCCCTTGACGTGGGACTGTCCCCCAGGCGACCAACCGGCGCTCTGGCCCGTCATCTGTCACCCTCACCGGTCACCTGTTATGGCTCAGGCCTGTCATCCCAGCACTCTGGGAGGCTGAGGCAGGAGGATCCCAAGTCGGAGCCCAGCCGGGGCAGCTTAGCGATTTAAGGGACCCTGTCTCAAAATCAAAACTAAGAATAAGAGGGAGATGCAGCTCCGGGCGAAGGCCTGGGCTCACCCCTCAAAACCATGCCCAAACCCCGTGACTCTGTGCCTTGGTGACTTTCCCACTGCTAGACAGAACGCCCGACACCCACGACGCACGGGAGGGAAGGTTTGTTGAGCTCACGATCTCAGAAGGTGCCGCGCAGCCTCTCTGGGTGGGAGCACACGGCAGGCGGAGGCCTAGCGAATTGGGAGTGAGTCCTTCGGGGGACACTCCAGACCCCGGCCGTGCCCTCTGCCTGGCACGCACTTCTGGCTTTCCTCAGGTGCTTCTGGCCCGCGTGTGCATTCCCTGCCCTGGCACCAGGGCTGCCCCAGACCTTCTCTGGGCAGCCTCCCCAGTGTCGTCAGGCAGGAGTGCGGCTGCTGGGTAGCCCAGCCTCACTGCGGCCCTGTGTCCCAGACCCTGAGCTGAGAGCCACTGCCACTCTTCCTGTGTCCCCCGGGGCTGGCTGACCCCTTGGCTAGGGTCTGGATGGCCAGCCCTCTGCTTTGGCTACATCCTGGTGATCAGCTCAGGTGCAGCTGGAGTAGGGTGACGCCACCTGCCAATTCTGCCCTGTTAGGACAAGCGCCACTTCTCCACGCAGCGGGTACCAGGCTGGACTGGCAGCCAAGGTTGGGCGGTGGGCAGCGAGCCCGAGGGTTCCTCCCAGGTCTGGGCACACACCTGCACCGCTGCTTGGGCCTCACCTGTGCAGGGCCACGTGGAGGAGGCAGGGCGAGCCGTCCTGCAGCACTGGGAAGACACTAGAAGGTTCACACCTGGCCTGGTGCTCTGGCCACACCCTGGGAAAACCCCCATCTGGACACCTGAAGGTGACAGGGGTGGCCGTCACCTGCCAAGGGGTTGCCGCCTGGAGCCACAGGGAGGGCCCGATGCCACCCCGTGCCTATCTCTCCAGTGTCCCCGTGGGAAGAGCAACTAGGCTGGGCCGGGTGACATTCACGTACCCTCTGCCTCGTGAGTCCCTCCCACAGCTGCTGCTGGGGAGCAGGGAGGAAGGGGGGAGAACCAGGACCCTCCGGGGCACCAAGGCTCTGCGTGTGCCCTGCCATGTCCGCTCCGTCGGTCATTCTGCAAAGCCTCACAGAGCTCTGTGCTGCGTCAGGCCTGGGGCCCGGGCACAGGCAGGAGCCCACCGCGAAGGTCCTGGCACAGTCAGCAGGTGCTGCCCCAGACAGAGGGCCCAGGCACAGCTCCAACCTGCTGGGGCCTCAGGGTGCTGGGAGGATCTGCTGGCCAGAGTGTCGGGGAGACCTGCGGGAGAAGGGGAGACAGGAGTCGGGGCAGCAGTGGGGACGCCAGGGTGACTGGTCAGGCGGGTGGGCGGGCGGAGTGGGGTCAGGGAGCATTGCGTCTAGGTCCCTTCTGCTAAGGTTCTGGGAGAGGCAGGTGGGTTGGGTGCCCTGGCGTGCCATCACGGTGGCCCTGGAAAGCAGATCTAGAAGCCTTGCTGGTACCCAAGGAGCGAGAAAGGGCTCTAGAGCAGGAGTGAAAGGGTGCAGTGCCAGCTGAGCAGGCCCAGGGCTGCGAGAAGCTGCAGAGACAAGGCTAGGGCAGAGGCTGGCGTGGTTCGGCGCTTGTGGAGTGGACGGGCTGCAGTGGCTGGGCACAGGACACGGTGGGGCCAGGAGCGTGTCCACCTGAAGCCCTGTGATGCGAAGCAGCAGACGAGAAGGAGCCGGGGAACAAGGTTATGCTGACCCCTGCTTTCCCACGTGCTGTGGTGGCCACGGCGTTTCTAGCAGCTGAGATGGGCAGCGGGCAGGAGTGTCCATAGATCAGCGCCTCCTACCCCACCTGGTCACGGCCGCTTGGCCCTGGAGCCTGCCTGGGGGACTTTACCCAGGATCCTCGGGCCTGGGTTAATGTTTGTGCAGGCAGAGGTCAAGATCTGTCTTGGGACACCGCCACTGTGGGGCGGGAGCGTCAGGGATTCTAGCAGAGCCACACCCCGACTCGGGAAGCTGGGCTCAGAGTGGAGAGGCCCCGGATGGGGCCAGTGGCAGCCATGACATGCCCGCCCTCACCCCGCCTGTGAGGTTCTGCTCCTGCCTCCTCTGGGCACCCTGCAAGCCACAGGTTGGGTGACCTGGGTGCTGTGGAGACCTGATCGCTCCCAGCACTGCAGCCTCGGCCTCTGGCCTGTTTGCTGAATTATTTTGTGTTTTGGATTCTAGTGACAGCGCCCAGGGCTTTGGCACTCGGCTGTATCCCAGCCCAAGGTTATTTTTGATTTTTGAGACAGGCTCTTGTTAAGTTGCCTAGGCTGGGCTCAAACTTACATCCTCCTGCCTCAGCCTCCCAGAGTGCCGGGATCCCAGCCACAGGGCTTGGCCTGTGAGGCCTACGTTCCCCCAGGTCTCTGTGCCTTCTGCTCACAAGCAGGGTGGCCGGAAGCCCATGGGGCAAGGGGTGGCCAGGGTGCAGCCCAGCCTCGCTTCCTGGTCGGTGGTGATGGGGCCCCTCTGCCAGCTTCCACTGCGGCCCCGTGGCATTATCAAGGTTGGGGTGGGCACTGTCCCCACCTCCCTGGCCACACTGTTCTGAGGCCGCCAGGGTCAGCCCTCCGGCTGGGCGTGCTCTGGGCCGCAGGAGCCCCAGGGGACACACCAGACCACAGAGTCACTGCTGTCCTGGACCCAGGCTCATCCCGCTCCCGTTTCTGCAGAGCCCGATGTGCCGCTACCCTATGCCACTGTCTGGGGTTGGTGTAGACTAGGGAGGGCGTGCCTGCCGGGCAGGCAGGAGCAAGTGACCGGGGTGGTGCAGAGGTACAGGACGGCCGACGGCTTCCTCGGTCTCGGCCCCGTGGCGCAGTTCCCCCGCCAGCCAGGGACAGCCAGCGTCCACGGGGCCTGTGTCCCCCTCATGTTTTATTTCGCTTTTCATTGCCTGGGATGGAGCGTGGGGCCTGCACCCTGAGCTACATCCCCCGCCCATTTTTAGTTTTGATGTTGAGGCAGGGTCTCACTAAGTAGCCCAGGCTGAGCTTGAACTTGTGATCCTCCTGCCTCAGCCTCCCAGAGTGCGGGGGCGCCAGGCCCGTGCCACCCAGCTCTGCAGTTCCTTAGGTGGTGGGACTCAAGCCCTGAGTGTCTTGGGTTGGGGCTGGTTTCGTCAGCTAAGGACAAAGAGCTGACCTTCACGGGGCCTGGCCCAGCTGGTTCTAGTCCTCGCCAGGTGGGCACCCTGACGGTGGTTCTTCCAGTGACAGCCATGAGCACTGGGCTGGCTGTGCACTGATGCTGACCTGGGGGCGGGGCTGCTTTCTCGGCCTTCGGAGGGGACCGTGGGGCCAACGCTGGCCAGAATCCGGGCACGAAGGCGAGGCTTGGGGATGGGTGGCCCTGGGTCGTGCAGCATCCTGGCCACCCTGGGCGCTGCATTTCCTGAGTGAGGGCTCAGAGGCCGGCAGAGAGGCTGAGCGCCCTCGGTAGAACTGAGGCCTGCCGTGCGCAGACCCTGGGAGGGCCGGCAGCAGAGTGACCGCTGGAGTGAAAGCCCTTGTGAGCCAGCCGGGTGACGCAGGGTGACGCTCAGCTCAGCGTGAAGGCCCAGGGCGCATTCTAGCATTGCAAAACAGTGGCGACAGAAGGCCGTGTGGACTGGGCGCTCTCCCAGCTGTGCCGGGGGTTGGGGGAGGTGCTGGCCTTCTTCCTAGCCTCAGTTCCCCATCTATAAGCCCGGAGAGTGAAAACGGCCCCTGGCCGCCCAGCAAGGAGGCCATCGGTTGCCTCCTGGGTTTGGTGTCTCCCGTGGTGTGGAGCAGGTGCCCGGGACACAGGCCCCACCTCACAGCCCGGCTCTCACCCATCCCGCACTCCTTGGGGACCATGATGCCCTCCAGAGTCCTGGGGAGGTCTCCCTTTCTCTTCCTGCCTCTGGATGCCCCAGGCCCATGTGGCAGGGACCTCTGTGAATGTCACAGGTCCCTTGGCCAACATAGTTGCCACCTCCGCCGCACACCCATATCCAGAGGGGAATTCACAAGCTGCAGCCCCTTCCCTGTGAGTCCTGTGGGCACCACCCACACCCACCCAGTGACAAGGTCTCCCTGGTTTCATTCCTGGTGGCCCTGTGGTGGGTGACAAGCCACATGCAGGAAAGCCAGACGTGGCTCTGTCTGTGCCTTCCTGGAGTGTGGGTCACTGGGCTGCAGGATGGCACTGGGCTGGGTGAGCTCAGGAGGCTGCAGAGCCACCCCCAGGACCCTGGGAGGCTGGAAGTAGCTGCCGCTGGCCTGGGTGGCCTAACCTCTGGGTGGTAGCGGGCTGCCGCCAACTGGGCGTGTGGGGCCCTGCTGTCTGGGCTCCAGCTTGGCTTGTCCTGTCTCTGGCATCGAAAGGGCTCTGCACCCCTTCCTCCTGGCTTGTCCAGGAAGCCTTCTGTGATTTCACCTTCTCTGCCCCCCGCCCGTCTTCTCTGTGTCTACACATCCTCTCTGTGTGTCTCTGGGGACTCAGGAGGCAGAGCTGGGTAGATGGGCCACTACCCGAGAGGCAGGTGCAGCTCTGAACCCCAAAGAGCAAAGCCAGCAAGGCAGAAGGCGGGATGTACCTGCAGGTAAGATGCGTCTCCACCAGGCTGTGCAGGGGACCCAGGTGGGGGGTCCGGACCCCCTCCAGCCACTGTGCCATGTGGGTGAAGACTGACAGCAGCCTGACGCAGCGAAGTTGGAAACGGGGTCACAGTGTCGCAGGCCTGTCGCCCCGGCTACTCAGGAGGCTGAGGCAGGATGATCACGTGTTTGAACCCAGCTTGGCAACTTACCAAGACTGTCTCAAAACAAACAACAAACAGCTGAGGTTGTAGCTGGACGTTAGAGTTCCTGCCCAGCGTGGGTGAGGCCGGGGCTCTGTCCCTGACCCGCAGAAAGAAACATCCCTCTCGTCTTTGTAGGACCGTGGTAGTCACCATTTGTTCTCGGGACTAAACTATGAAAATAGGAGCCACTGACCAGGGAGAAGGTGGAAGGCTGGCACCCTCATCCCTGTGTGCCCAGGGCTGGACGCTGTGCCCACGGTCCCTGTCTCGAAAGCTGCCTGGACCCCTTGTAGAGGTTTCACTAGGGCAGGTAAACCCTGGGCTGAGTTAGTGCAGCAGCGGCACAGTGGGAGGTGGAGTCCCCAAGAAGCCACAGGTGGAGTGCTTGACTAGGCACTAGGAGACTGCAGCTGTGTCCACAAGCCCGAAAGAACTGGGACAGGGTTTGGTGCCATCTGACGTTGGCACATCCACCCTACAGGGAGACTTTGAGTCTGTTCCATACGGGGACCCTGAGGAGACAGTCAGACGGCAGCCTACGCTGGGGAGACCAGCGCCTAGACCGTGCCTGAGCGGCACTCCTGACCCTCCCTGGCCTCAGGGTGTGCCGCAGCAGCCGGCCGCCCCCCTGGCCTGGTACGTGCTCCTCTTGCCTTCATAGTCACAGGAAGTTGGGCCTAGTGGCACAGGCCTACACGTCCCAACGCTCTGCAAGGCCGAGGCAGGAACATCACAGGTTCAGGCCTACCCTAGGCAACTTAGCAATTTGGAGATATCCTGTCTCAAAACCAAAATATGGGCTGGGGATGTAGCTCAGTGTGCCGGCCCTGGGCATGGCCCCTGGAACTGGCATGCCTGCCTGCGCCCACCCACCCACACGCCTTCACCCTCCAGCTCTTTCACCCTATGGCTTTCCGCCCGGGCAGGGCTGGTGCCAGGGACAGGCCGGGAGACGTGGCCTGGCCACCTGTCATGGTGGCGGACATAGCTCAGCAGCCTGTGGGTCCTGGGGCCGGGGGCATAGGGGAGGAGGCGTGGCCTTTGGGCTGGGGGCCTGAGGGCTGGGTGCTGGGCTGGGTGCTGGGCTATGCAGAGGCCCCGACTCCCTGAGCACAACGTACCCTGGAATTCTCATTTATTTTGTGCTGCTGAGGCCGAGCCTGGGGTCTTCACATGGAGCTGCACTCTCAGCCCGTTTTTATCTTTGATTTGAGACAAGGTCTTTCTGAGTTGCCCAGGCTGGGCTTGAACTTGAGACCCTCTGCCCCAGAGAGCTGGGATGCCAGGCCTTGTGCGGAGCCCAGCTCCTCCTGGGGTTCCAGCAGTGAGGTTCTATGGCTCTTGTCTTGGCTGCTCGTCCCAGAGAGCCTGGGAGTGGTGTGTGAGGTGTGTGTGTGTGTGTGTGTGTGTGTGTGTGTGTGTGTGTGTGTGTGGTGGGGGACATCGGCTCCAGTCCTGGCCAGCACACCTTGTGGCCAGGGCAGGCCGTGCGCTCTGAGTCCATCTGCCAGGCCACCCAAGCAGGTCACGAGACTCTTGGCACCGGTGGGGCAGGGCTGCTGTGCTGACCCCAAGTCAGCACCCCCTGTCATGCCAAGGGACAATTAGACTCTATGAAAACTGGCGGGGCAGGAGTGTTGGCCTGGGAGGAGCCTGGGGATCTTCACACCCAGCCTGACATTTGTGAGAGGGGAAACTGAGGCAACCTCAGTGGGAACTCAAGCCAGGCTGGTGCTGAGGAGGCCCCTGTGGGCAAAGCCACAGCCAGTGTCCTGCCTAGGCCGGGGCCCTGCCCTCTTTGGGAGGCACAGATGCCCTGGTGGAGGTAGTGTGGCCCTGCTTGGGGGTGGCTCTTGGAAAGTCCCCCTGGTCTTGGGGCCAGGAGCCCAGCTGCAGAGACAAACAGGATGCTGGCCTCAGGCTGCAGCCAGGGACAATGGCCGGGACAGGAAATGTCTCCAGACCTTGGATGGCCGTGGAGCCGCCTGGGCCCGTTTCTGCTCTCTGCCCAGTGGGACAGGCCCCAGGGAAGGCCGCGTCCCGGGGGCCACTCCCCCAGCAGTGACGAGGATATACTGTGGGCCCACGAAGCAAGGGCGGGGGCGGGACAGCCCAAGCCCGCATGCTGGCACCACCAGGGCAGGAACTCAGTTCTGCTTCTGCCCGACCCCACGTGAGCCCCAGCACAGCTGCCCGCCAGCAGCGAGCGCCCAGTTCCGCCTGTGCTCTGCTTCAGCCACCTGGGGAGGTTCCTAGTCCCAGCCCCGCCAGGCCAGGATCTCCAGAAAGGAAGAGGTGAGGCGTGAGGCTCAGGAAGGGGGACCCCGACCTCCCTCCAGGACCGCGTGGGAGTGGGAGGGGGCTGTGTGTATGTGCGCGTGTGCAGCCGCATGCGGGTGCACCCCCCCATACACACACACACCTGTGCATGCGCAGGGCTGGACGGAAACCGAGAGCAGAGCTGAGGTGGCTGGCCCCGAGGCTCTGCAGCCAGTGACTTCCCCAATTTCAGAGCCACAGAGAGCCTGGGTGTTCCCTGGCCCTCATGGCACCCCCGTGGCTGGTGGGGCAGGCCGTGACAGGGCCTGGTTGACCGGCCAGGAGCTAATGATCAACCAGCAGGCCTCTCCTCGCCAGCCCCCAGGCGCGCGGAGGAAGTGGGGCAGGAAGCGGGCGGGAGGCCTGGCCGTGCTCAGCCCAGCTGTGGGCGGCCCCTGCCGGCCCGGCCCGGCCAGCAGGACACAGCCCAGGGGCCAGCCGGCCTGGAGCCGCACAGGAGTGGCCAACCGGTGCCTGCGTCCTCCGGCCTCGTGGGCTGGGAGGTGACTGTGAGAAGCGGAGAGCAGGTACCGGGGCTCTGGGGCGGGGGGCTCCTGCTGGCAGGGAGAGGGCCCGCCTGGCAAGCTGTTTGTGACGGTCTTGACACAGGTCTGGGGACAGCTTGCCACCCTTTTTTTCTCAGTGTGCGGTACTGGGGATCGAGACCAGGGCCTTCCCACTGACACTCCCCAGTCCCCTTTTTTAATTTTGATTTTGAGGCAGGGTCACTAAGTCACCCAGGTTGGGCTTGGACTTGTTATCTTCCTGACTCAGCCTCCCAGAGTACTGAGATTATAGGCCTGTACCGCTGGGCCCAGCGCAGGAGACTTTTCTGGCTGGTTTGGGCTAGGTAGAAGAGAAACTTGTCTGGCAAGCCCTAGGTGGCCTCGGGTGGCCCTGGGTGGCCCTGCTTGGATCCCCTGCTCCTTGGGGTGGCTCAGATAATGGCTTCAGACGTGACCCACTGCGGCCAGGCACGCCCTTGCCCTTCTTCTGACCCTCAGCACGAGCGCCCTC
>PVKB01008702.1:0-13872 GCA_004027205.1 Ctenodactylus gundi | reverse complement strand
GCCCGAAGGAGAAAGCTTCTTGCCCAGTAACCCCCTGTTCCCAAACACCGAGCCCCCTCCTTCCCTTGTCTGTGCCTAACCCAAGTTTACACCCAGCTTGGCCATGAAAGAGTGCAAATAGCAAAATGTTATGTACTTCCTTATCTGCCTTGTAGCTTAACAGAATGTTTTGAGGTTATTGTGACTTGACTAGAGCTTGTACAAACAGCTGCTGTGTAAAGTCCCGTGGCAACAGAAATATGCCCTGAGGTTTTGAACCCTATAAAAAGCCTGCCTGAGAAAAATAAAGTTGAGACTTGATCAGAAAGCCTGTCTTGTCTCCTTCCTTTGTGTCTCTTGTCCCTTCTCATCCTCACCCCCCCCCCCCTCACCACCCCCCGCAGGTCCTCGTTGAACTGTCCGGCGGTTCCGGACATTTTTAGAAAATAGAAGTAAGGTTTAGAGACAACTTACCTGCTTATACCTTGATTGGTTTGTGTATCTTTTGTACCTAACAAGGCCAGATGAGCCAGGCAGGTTGTATGTTGCTGTGATTAGACTCTCTAGTGGTTTAATCCATGGGGCTCAGTATACTAGCCTGGTCCAAGCTATTGGCCTACTAATTTATTTTTTTTACTTCATATAAGTAACAATGAAAGCCAACCTATAAAATGAAGATCCAGCTTAAATGTCTGAGAACTCATGCTTGCAGGTTGACTGTTGAAATTGCTGACCACGAATAAAAGCATAAGATGCTACTATAGTCTTAATGCAATGCAGGAATAAATATGGCAGCAGATATCTTGGAACAGTGCATTGTAGCTGATTCCTGCTGTTATGACAGCCTGTTGGGATTTGTTGCCCTGAGCACCTGTTCCCTCTCTTGTCGGCTTCACTCTGAGGCCTTTGGAGTCTATTCCAAGATGCAGATTTCCAGCTGCTGCTTTCCAGGCAAACTTCTTACAAGATGATATCTTTGTCTATTTTGAAATTTAGGAAAATGAGATAAACAGAGATCCTTGTGCTTGGAGAAATCATGCTACTTGGGTAACTGTCAACTACTGCCATGGCTGGTTCATGCTCATTTCAGAAACATAAGCATGATCTTAAAATTCTGGGGTCTCTGCCATTGTATGTATTCCATTTACACCATGTATTTAGATAGTGACTCAATGCCCTGAAGATACGCTTTCCTCTTTGGTAAAATGGCTGTGTCTATGCATTTTATAGAATAAAAATCAAGGGAAGACTTAAGGAGAGGTGTGTCTGACCCTACCATCCTTCCAAAAGAGGTAGAATCTGTGTCTGAATAGACGTCAATTCCTGCTACACTGTGACAGGACCACTGTTTGGCCAGGTGAGATCAGAATCAGAATTTGCACCCATATGTCTGTCTTATCTTGTCTCTCCTCTGGTCTTAAATTATTATGACGATTCTGTCTCTCCTTGCAAACTAGTTCTGGTTTCTCTTTGCCCATTCATCTATCTTTTTTTCTTTTTAGAAATCTATAAACCTCATCATTATAACACTGCCACTAACAATGGTTGCCATGTTGTTTGCTGAGTGCCCACTATGTGCCTGGATGTGTGCTACCTGCTTTCTATATAATTTTTTTTACTTTATGTCATTCTTATGACTACCACAAGTTTAGTGTAATTCTCCTTATTTTATTTTACAGACTTTGAACAGGTTTCGCAGCATTGAAAGCCTATCAAAAGACCAAGTGAGATGGGACAGCCAGATGACTACATAACATTCGCTTCTGCTGCTATGCCTTGCAGCTCGCCTGGGTGACCATGGTGTACAAGACTCAGTTGCAAGGCTTTCTCATGCTATAGGACAAGTCAATTTGTATTTCAAATTACACTGTATTGGGAACTAAAGCTATCAGAATGAGTAACAGGGAGTGATATTTTATTTTAAAAATGTTCATTTAGATATTCTGGGGTTGGGGTGTGGTTTAAGCATCCTGCAGGAGTTCCTGCAATTACATCAGTACCTATGGTGAGGTAGTGAGAAGTAAGAACTTCATTTGGCTGGGATGTTTGGAGGTAAAGTCTTCATAAGGGGCTTGGATTGGAGAAGGTCACCAGAGTAGAATCCCCCAGATTGTATGCTACCGGCCTGTTACAAATAATTACCATTTTTACTTTTTTCTATTTTTATAGTTTCAAATAAGACAGTGAAATTTAATAAATATGTAAGGTTGAGCACAGTCTCTTGCATCTGTGTTTTCACTAATGTTGCAGAAATATTCAAGGTGAAAGAGATTAGGTATTTTATTGTTTACTTTTAACCAAATAAACTGTCAAAAAATGGATGAGTAGCTACAAAAGAAAATGTAATAATACAGGTAGTAATGAAACCATGAATAAATGTATAATAATTGTGTCATTCAGACATAACAGTACTAACACTTTAATACCTAGTGTTTATGAGCTGTTCGTCAAGGTAGAAGCAAATGAAAATTTGACATAAGATCATCCAAAAATAATCCAAATTGCAAACAACAGTGTTTAGAATACAAATTTATACCCACAAAGAATAAAATTTTTCCAAAAATATATGTAGTACCTTTTGGTAATTCTTCAAGAAGTTGTTGGGAAGCTTTGCCATCAATATGCACGAGGCATTTAAAGGGGAGCAGGTAGACTATAAAATGAAATAGCTATGCATTTTAACCAAATTTCAAAGAGTCAACATGCAGTCTGCATTTCATAGAAATTTGCTAAACTCAATGACAAATGTTTAAAAGTTTATCTTGAAGAGTTTTTAATAAATAGAAGACACAAAATCTCACACTGTTGGAAAACACTTATTCTTTCTGCTTTGACAAGAGAGTGACTGAAGTAACAAAGGACTAATGACTTGAGAGCAAACAAGAGTGCATTCTGTTGTGAGTAAACATGTGCAGAAAATAGCTGCTTAAAATAGAAAAATGTGTATTCCATTGCACTGGCTTTCATTATGCAATTTTGTGAAAGTGCTAACTATGGTCAGATATAAGTTTGCAAAAATTTCTGATGTGTTGTAACTGTGGTACTCAATAGCCAAGGGCGAAAAGTATAAACCGTAAAACATAAAAACCAAATAAAACAACAACAAAAATTCCCCACTTTTCTGTAGGTCAGTAAAAAATAGATACCAGAAAAGATAAGGAATGACTCTTTTAATACAAAATTGATGTTTTGTGAAATGATATATAAGTGTAATTATAATGCTAACATAGCAGTTGCTTTGACCTGAATTGAAACATAAGTGTATCAGGATATGGTTATAGAACTAGAACCTCTCATATTTATTCACTGAAATGTTCTTATGCAAATTAAGTCAGTGAAGAAACTGAAACTAAGAGTGTGGAAAGTTCTACAGGACATCAACTACATTCATACAATTTAATCTTAAAAAATTACCTTTAAAATATGGCATTTGGATTTATATAAATTTAAAGATGACCATGCATATTATACTATGCATTTACATTCCATTTATGATGTATTTGTAATTTTACATAATGAAATGGAAAGCAATTGTTAAAGTGCCCTTAATACAGGACCCATTATTTTATGGCAAATTCCTTAAAAGAGTTATTAGACTTAAAAATACTATTTTTTCACTTGCAAAAAGAAAATGGCATTTCAAAGTTATAGACATTTTCTTTAAGCGATTGATTATAATTACGCTAAAATTATACAAAATACAATACAATACATTTAAAATACAATTAACCACTTTCTCAAGATTCAGATTTTAATTGTTCTAAAAATTTACTCCTTTTTTACAAAGAAATCTATGCTCACAATAAGAATTTTGCTAATAGCTTCCTGGAAATGCATACTTCTCTATGACATTCATTACAGACAATAACATATGTGCTGTGTTTAAAAATATGTACAATTGTGGACTTAAAGAACTTGGAAACAGAGTTAGGTAATCTGCATAAAAATCAAACAAAGTTTTATGAATATTAACTGTATTTGTTAAAACATACAAAACTGAAAACCTTGTCTTCTGGTTTCCAGAATAACTGATGGAATTAGTAGGTGAATTTTAACAAAAAAAGAATTGTAGTGGATTAAAGTCACTAAAACATCAGTTTGAAGAACTGGTTAGAATAACACACACAGAGATGCTCTTCTCTTTTAATTTATGTATATTTTATGAAGCATATTACTCAGCTATGATTGTTCATTAAGCACAAGTAAAAATAGAAAATAAAATTTATGCTTTAAGAAAATACAACAAAAACATGTTAGAAAGCATTGAGCTCTTTATAGAATAATTGAATTATTATTCTAAATAGACCAAAATCATTAAGCAGCTGGTGAGTGAAGAAGTTATTTCTTTTGCGTAGTCCAAGCTTAGGTGTATTAGGGGACTAGGTGTATTAGTTCACTCTCTGTTGCTATAACAAAATACTTGAGTCTGGATAACATATGGAAAAAGGTAATTAGTCAGCTCATAGCTCTGACAACTTGTGGACATGGCACTGGTTTCTGCTGGGCTCTGCTGTCTTCTATGGTTTGGCATCATCTGCATCCAGGCTGTGTAAACAGACAGAGAATAAGAAAGTGTCCTGGGTCCCTGGTTATTTTGCCCTGGCAACAGCACATCTATCAGATAAAAATTATTGTAGAATGATATATACATGCTTTTTAAAAACTATCCCCCCCCCAACCAATTGACTTACTCATTTCAGTGCTTATAGTGGAATAAAATGGTGTACTACACCTTAACCAGGGGACTAAACATAGTGTTGCCAGTCACAGAACAAATGACATATGTGTGTCTCGATGAGAGACAGGTAGAAACAGGTACCATTTCTGTGATAATCTTGCCAAAAAGTCTAAGCTAAATGTAATCATGAGGGGAAACCATCAGGTGAATTCAGACTACGGAACTTTTTGCAAAACCCCTGATCTGCATTTCAAACACGAAAAGCAGAAAATGATGGAGGTGATTATTTTATTTTATTTATTTATTTATTTATTTATTTATTTATTTATTAAGACATGACTACATTCTGTCATCCAGTCTGGTCCTGAAACTCACCTTGTAGCCTTGAACACACAGCAATCTTCCTGACTCATATCTCTCAATTGCTGGGATTACAAGGGTTCACCAACACACCTGCTTCATGTGATGCTGGGGAACTGAATTTAGGTCCTTTCCCTTTCTAAGCAAATACTTGAACCTCTGTGCTATTTCTCCAGCCCCTGTTGGTGATTTGATTGGAAGAAATAAATGCATTTTGGCAGCCACAGATGGAACATAGTCCTTGCTTAGATTCTGGACTTTCAAAAGCAAAGATGTATGAAGGCTATTTTGAGATAATTGGAAAGATTTAATTGTGTATTCTATAATGGATCATGTTATATCATTGGCATAAGTCTGGGTGTATAATACATAGCTAGCCCTAGGGACAGAAAGACAAACCAAATGTGGTGAAGTGTTACAAACTTCTTAAAAGATGTGGACTGGTGTTCAATTTTTAGTAGGCTTAGGATTTTTCAAAATAAAATGTGAAATAAAGCCACATATTTCTTTAGAACTTTTTTTTTACTATTATTATAGGATTTCACTTTACTAATCTATTTATATAATACTATTACTTTGGCCTTCATAAAATGCAAATTCATACTTTCACTTACTGCTAAATCTTCTGTTTACACATATAAATTAATTTAAAAGGCCTTAGGCCAGAGAGCTGTGAGATTAGAGAGAGGGAACGAAAAAGAAATTTTAGTTAAATGAGTATCTTCCAGATAGATATAAAAATCTTTGAAAGGTAGCAAAATATAACCAGCATAAAATACCATTCTTACAGTGTTTCGAATCCTGACATGCAACAGATTGCCTGTGATTTCAAAGTGACTTTGCATTTTCTGACTGAAGACTATGGGAAGCTGCCCAACAGCAAACAGTGTCTGCGACAGGAAGCCAGATGACCTCATGTGAGGGAGACACCGATAATCTGGAGTGGCTGAGAGGAACAGGCCTTGGTAATCATCATAAGTAGTGGTAAGCATGTCTTCCAGGACAGTTTCTATGCCATCAGAATGATTTTTTGTGTATGCCAGGATGGTTTTCTTTTTCCTGTAGCTTTGGCTCACGAGCATAGTCACAGAATGGGAGCCAGCCTCTCCAGCAGCAGATATGAGGTGGGAGGAGGAACAGAGGATACACCCTGCCTGTGAAGGAGAGTGTGCTTGTGGGACCGCAAGAAATCTCCAAGACTCTCACTAACCTGTTCTTTATTTTTTTGTATTCAAAATTATTTATTATAATTGTACGTATTTATTGAGTACAGAATGATAATTTGATACAAGTGTACAGTGTGTAATGATAAAATCAGGGAAGGTGTCATTTCTGTATCCTTAGAAACATTGCTAAGATTTGGATCTGGAACGCCTCTCAAAAGCCTCATGTATTGGGAGAAATTTGAAACGTGATCATTAAGTGGATCAAGATGTCTAGTCTGTGGACTTCAAGTGCCTTGCAGAGGCGGACTTGACTGGGCGGGGTGTGCTATGTCACTGAAGCCTCATATTCGCGCCCTGGCTTTTCCCAGGTCTTCTGACCTTGCTCTCATAATGCCGTGAGCAGCTGCTCTCTACCATCCCCTTCCACCATGCCATCATCACCAGCCAACCAGGAATGGACTGTGATCTCTGAAATGAAAGTTAAAAATAAACCTTTCCTTCCCTAAGCTGTGGGTGTCTGGTACTGGGTTCCAGATACAAGGACATGGCTAAGACAAATATTTCTCATTTATTGGTGCTGGAAAGCTTTAAACTCCTCTCTACGAGATCCTTACAAAATACACAACATTTTTTTATTTTTTTTTTTTTTTTTTGTGAGTCGTCACTGTGCACTGCTGTGGGACACTGGAATTGTCTCCTCCTGTGTGACTGTATTTTGGTGTCTGCTACCCAACCTCTCTCTTCCCCTCCCTACTCAACCTTCCCAGCTCAGTGACCATTATTCTATTCTGTACCTATGAAATCAACTTGTTTGGTTTCTACACAGAGTGAGAATGTGACAGGCAGAACTTGTCTTCCTGTGCTGGCCTCATTCCATGTACTGCGTGTTCCAGGTCCTTCTTGTGTCACGTGTCTCACATGACATGTGCCAGACAGAACCAAATGTGGAAGGCTCTCCATAGGACATTTTGTTCTCCAACACATTTCATAGCCTCATTATTTGGGGGGATTTGAGGCTTCAATTTCATGTTCCTATTAATTATTTTTTACAAAAAGCAGTTTAAAAACCTGTATTTTTTTTCATCATAAGTCTGCGCTACTATCTAACGATGCTTTTGTTTTTGAACTTCAACACAGTGAAAAAAAGAAAGGGAGTCAGAAAGGACATTGGCGACCTGAACTGCAGCCTGTCAGGCGAGGTCTGTGTGTGCACACCAGCGTAGGCACCATCGACACGAAGAAGCGGCCCTTGGGGCCCTGGGGGGCCTGCCTCGGTGTGTCTGCTTGGGAGAATGTTGACCAAGGGTGCCGCACAGAGCTGACCAGCTAATGCACTTCAGAGCCAGGACATTGGTGAAATTGGAGCTTTGTGGCATTCAATTCTACAGAAAGATTACACAACCCTTGATGAAATATTTCTGACATGCTGCCTAAAGAGGATGTGCCGCCTAACTATGTGTTTCTAGCTATCTATATGTTGCCAACTAGAAAATATGCTAAGTGGCCATTGTTTTCCTGCTTGAGACATGTAAGTGCATCTCGATGGGAAGGGCAGAACCCTCTTCCAGCCACGTAGACTGGACACGACAGTGATTACCTCCTCGATCATCCATTAATACGCTGAGGTGCCTCTAATTTGAAAGGACAGGCAGGAAGCCTTCACTCTTTTCTTTTTATTCACAAACTTTTAGAGCCAATATATAAACTATAGCCAAATCAAAGGGATATCTCACGACTTACCCATAAGCCTGAATCCAAGTATGAATATTAAGTCTGAGACCTAAAAAAGTCTGAAAAATGATCGCATATAAATTCATCAGAGTGACTGAATATATAACTCCTCTCAATAAAGATTCTAACACCTGTGTGGAGGCTTGGGGGCAAATAAACATGATTGCACTCAATACTGTATTTCACAGAAAAATAACATTGACATTGACATTAATATTTTATACCATTAATTCTGGTTCCAGGAAATAATACATATCTACTGAAGAGGTTTCCTTCTTAATGTTTTTATTAGTAATGACTGAAAGCTGTTTCTCATTTAAGTTTTTCCTATGTAGTTCTTTGTTTTAACAGATGTGTTGTTTGGCTGGTGTCCATAAAGGGTACAAACTATCTCTGGTACAGATAAGAAATTTCACCCCCTATTTGAGGAACATGATCATTCCTGTAAAATGAAGCTCAAGTTTCGCAACATAAGAACACATTTTGGAAAAGAGAAGTTAGACATTGTGAACGTAGATCATGTCCCAAACCAGATATCAATTATTCCTGACTTTAAAAAAGCAGTTAAAACAACTCATTTGGGACTACATTTTAGTATACGTGAAAGAGGAAGCTTAAAAAGTAGTCTAGTTTTAAATATTTAGTAATAATATTTTAAGTGAAGATTTTAGAAATTAGTGAGGTTTTTTCACCATTTCTTTGTTGATGGCTTCAAGATTTTGTTATTTGCACTGATATGATAGGCCATTAAATGTATGTCGCTCCACTGAGGTGTCACACCTTGAAAAATCACAAACTTCGTATAAGACTTGGGATAACACAGTGACTTCTCTTTGAGCAGTTCCACCAGTGGCCTGAGACAGCATGGTTGCTGCATGCACAAGGCAATCCACAGTGAGAATAGAGCAAAGTTTGCAGATACCAAAGTGAGACCTAGATTCATCGGAAAGTATAAACAAGAGAAATTGAAAGCTCAACAAAAGCAGGTAGGAGAAGAAGAAGTAACAGGAAGAAAATCTGAGATACAAATTTTCAGCTAACACGACACTATTTGTTATCATGTTTAGGCTCTGAACTTTCAGGATTAAATGGCTCCCAGTCTAATAGAAGAGCTCTCTATTTTTCTTTTAAAACGTAATCTATTTAAATGGGAACATCTATCTTTTAGTTCACACTTTTCAAGAAAAGAAAATAAAGATAACTATTATTAGAGCACAGAAATTTTCAGTAATTATTTATAGATATGCTTCAGTAGTTGGAATAAGGTGAGCTTCAGATTACATATGTCTTAAGGCTAATTATTGGAAAAACCAAAGATTATTCAACATGTACATGGATGAAAACATTACAAAGTGCCACTTAAATATGTGTAAATATTATGTTAGTAAACTATTAATAAACATAAAGTTAAAAGTACAAAAGTTGATGTCTAAAAAATGATGATGAAAGTTTAATATTGCTTCTGTTGGCAAATTATAAACAACTCAGGGTCATCTGTATCAATTAAACGAGAACGACTGAAACCTATGATTAAGAACCATGGACCATGTCCAGTCAGAGTTACTGTGGGACATGGGCATACCCAGAGACAGAAAGGATCTCCTGGGTTCTGCATGCAGTCTTGTGTACCTCATGTACGAAAGCATCATCACTGCTCCTGAAGGTTACCGTTCATCCCTTCTGATTCAATAATGATCCCCTTTCTTGTCTATTGGGCTCTGGGAACAAGATGTTCTAAGTTCCCTGGTTAACAACAGTACCTTCTAACTTGATAGGACTATTGAAGTGTTCTCAGGAAAACATGGGACCCCCCTGAGCAATAAGACCTTCATCCCAGAGTGTGGGAATGAGACACACAGAGCTCCCAAGTGGATCATTGAGGAAGATGAGAAGTACACTATGAAATCTTCTTACTTGGAAACAGACATATAGAAATTTCTGATTCAACTTGTATACCACATTGCAATGGGTATCTCCTTATCTCCCAATGTCTTATTGCTGATCTAGCAACTCACCTATATTTCAAAAGACTGTCCCAGTTCTCTTTGAAGGTGGATGTTTCTGGGTGGTGTGGGTTGTAATGTCTAGCTCATGATCACCTCTTGAGCTGTGAAGTGAGTTCCTGAGTGAACACTGTGACATGTGGGACTCTGACTCCAGACTAGGATTCATGTAGCATTGAACAGTGGTGTTGCTGGAGATCTGTAGGCAAGAAACCCAAACCTACTCCCTAAAGAAGTCTCCATGTATGTGAGAATGAACTTCTGCCCTTCCAGGACAAGGAGGGCCCAATTTAGATGACTTGTCAAGTGGCTAGCTAGTCTTCCTGGGTAATTATTTAGTACAATGGACTTACTATAACATTGGTCTCTGTTGTTGAAACTAGGCATTCAAAGGCAACAAGAGCTGGATCATTCTTATTAAGTGGGAGTTCCTGCTGCAGGTCCACATGTAACCTCCATCTCTGCCACCGTGACTATTCCAGATATGGGCTCCTTGGGCTCTTACTACTATTACCAGTGAGCTCATAATAAAGGCTGGCTTCATCCAAGTGGTTGCATCATTTTGTGTATTTAATTGTTCAGTGGATCAGAAATCACAAACATCTTTGCTCTCCTATGACTGCTTGCTTCCACCAAAACCATCTCATCTCCAGTTCTTTTTCTTTCCCTCCAGGCCAGGCCATTGTCCACTATCAAGTCATTTGGATGTTTATTTTCCTTGGATCATTTCCCCTTCCATTCCATATGGATGACAAAGAGTTCTCCTTTTCAAAAATCAGTTCAAGAGAAACTTTCTTCTCCACTGTTTTCCAGTTGCTTCTTGTGCTGTAGTAATGAGGCCTCGATATTTTGAGCTTTTACTCTCACATACTCAGTGGATGCATTCAGAAAATAACATTGGACCATTTCTCTTCTGCACTTGTCATTGGGAGATTCCCACATCCACTCTGACTGTGGGTCCGAACTGGAGAAGTGGCGATGAATCAAATATAATGGAGAACTAAAGCACGTGATCAAGACACTTGCCCGTGTCCTTCTGTCCTTCTTAGGCTAAGCCACAATGCGGCCCATCCATCTAAAAGGCAGTGCTGCTGGGTATGTGTGGCTTTGTGACATGGTGGATCTTATTAAATGCTGCTTTTATTAGGCAGTTGTGTGTAATGATTTTTTGATAGCCCATGGTCAAGTTTACCACCCCTAGCAGGACCCAGTAATTAGTTTCTCAAAAACTGTGCAGTTTTTCACTGCAAAAGGTATAGCTTTATTCCAGAAACCCAAAGGCTTTTGTTATAATTTGTGTACTAGGGCTTTCCTGTAGCTTTGTACTGTATCATTTTCCCGCATTGACACAGACCGAGTTATAAGACTGATTTCATCATAGCATAGACTTTCTGCAGAGACCTTTCCTATCCTGCATCCCACTGAACCTAAAAGCATTTTTTTCACCAATAAGTGTGTAGGAACAATATTTGCAGGTATGGAATGTATTATGACCAGAACTCTCAGAGGCCAACCAGACATTAGGCTTCCTCCTTTGTGGTGGGAGAGGGAGACTGAGGCTATTTGTCTTTCACTTTTGACAGGACATTACTGCTTGTTCCAATGTCTGGATGATGAAAGATCTACTGAATTGGTAACTTTATGAAACTTTACATGTTTATCTTTTACCCTGGAGATTTTGCATCTTGCCAAACTTCTAGCACATCAGAGTACATTATAACAGAGGGTAAGAGAGTAAAACTCAGAAGAAAGCTAACAATGAATATTTTTGCTCAGTCTATGAATGTAAACAGTTTCTAATATTCTTTACTATTGGGAGTGGAATAGCATGCATCTTCCAAACCAATGGGGGCATGCCATTTACCTGAGGCCTCGTTAGCTTGATGAATGGATAAAAGAACACCATGTTCATGTCCAGTCTAGCCACTGATCTGGGCTACTATTGGTAGAGCTTATGATAGTCATTCTCTGAGAGTTATTATTTTTTAGGAGCCAGATGCCTATATTATGCTGCCATAACAAATTGCCACAAACTTGTTGACTTAAAACTGTACAAGGGTATTACCCCCATAACTAGAATCCAGAAGTTCAAAATCAAGATGTTATTCATTAGGGACCTATTTCCTGTGGCCACTGTAGTGGAGAATCCTGTCTTTGCCTCTTCTAGCTTCTGATGGTTGCTGCTTCTTACAACGTGTGTGGTCATGTTTCTGCTCCATCTTCACTAATGTCCTTTATTCTAGGTTTTCTTCTCATCTGGATTCTATTTGAACACCTGGATAGTTCAGAAAGACATTTGAGATCCTTAACTTTATTCGAAAATACCCTCTTTTCATGCTTACACAGTCCAGGGATTTTGATGTAGACATTTTTTTTTGGGGGGGGTGCAGTGGGAGAATTTAACAGATATTACCACCACGTTTTTCTTGAGACCATGAAAGAAGGCATTGATCACTATCATTTCCTTCGGGGTACGCTGTTGTCTACGGTTTGTTGTGCTGGTCAGGGTCTGGGGGGAGGCAGATAAGAGGATCATGCTTAGCCTTTTTCCTATAACAGCTCTTACTCTGTTTATCATGGACCAATATGAGGATTGCTTCACTTGTCAATCATATTATTTTCACTTCTACATTCAGAAACTTGGGAAATGGTCATTGGGCATAGCCTTTATAGAGGACTTCATTTGGGATTTTATTTGATCATTTTTATTCCTTCTCCTCACAAAAACATCCTCACTCTAAAAGGGACCACGAGAATCTATTGGGTCTCCATTGTAAATAACTGTAAATCTCTTTGGGACAGATTGAGAATATCATTAGAGGATGCATTTTTGTGATATGATAAAATTCTACCACCTAGCAACATGACCACTTCTTCAATCAAAAGTGAACATTTGCTCAGGTTTGGGAAATGAACTAGAGATCGCAGCTTTTCACTGGGGCAGCTAGCCTCAGCCTGCTCCTCCACCTTTATCTAATTTGGTTGTAGATGCCAAATGACATCTTTGATGGCTACCTCTCTATTTCATCTCTGGCGCTACCATCTCTACTAACCAGGTCTACACACCCCTGGAGGCCACACGCCTTGGGATGACCCTCTGTTCTTGTTAGTCATGGTAATTAAGGACTCTTGATGTCATAGAGTTTTGTGCTGCTACCAGGCCTCTGTAGCTATGGAGGCTCCACCATTCTTTTTTCTTTTTTTCCCACATATTTTATTGATATGTATATGTGCAAAATTCAAGGTTTACAATGAGGTTGGGCATTTTGTGCACATTCATATTTTGTCAAGGTGACAAGGGCTTTCCCACTGTCCTTTTGCCCCTCCCCCTACCCACCACTCCCTCCCTTCGCCACCTCCTTACCCCCTCTTTCACTTTGTCTTTCATCTTAAGTTCTAAAGGAGTTGTGATCTGGGTCTCCACAAGAGCAAAAGAAATTATCCCCATTATTAACAAATGGGATCTCGTTAAACTAAAAAGTTTCTGCACAGCAAAGGAAACTATCAACATTGTAAAAAGAGATCCAACAGACTGGGAAAAAATATTTACCACCAACATCTCAGATAAGAAGCTTATAACTAGAATATACAGGGAGCTGAAGAAAAGTAAGCCTACCAAAATACAGGATCCTCTTGAAAAGTGGGGAAATGAAATGAAGAGACAGTTTACTCATGAAGAAACGCAAAAGGCCAATAGATACATGAAAAGTTGTTCAACATCTCTAGCCATAAGAGAAATGCAAATCAAAACAACACTAAGATACCATCTCACCTCAGAGAGAATGGTGTACATCAACAATTCAAATAGCAATCAGTGCTGGCAAGGCTGTGGGGAGAAAGGAACCCTCCTGCACTCCTGGTGGGAATGTAAATTTGTACGACCCCTTTGGAAAGCAGTATGGAGAGCTCTCAAAAGACTAGAAATAAATATCCCCTTTGATCCAGTGACACCCCT
>PVKB01008701.1:0-13881 GCA_004027205.1 Ctenodactylus gundi | reverse complement strand
GGCCGGCCCCGGCCCCGCCCCCGGCCCCGCCCCCGGCCCCGCCCCGCCCGCTCCCCGGCCGGCCCCGCCCCCGGCCCCGCCCAGCCCCGCACGCGTTCCGCGCCGGGCGGCCAGGGCGGGCGCTCCCCGCGACGCGGAGGGCGCGGGGCCGGGGCGGCGCCCGGGACGGGCTCTCGCTGTCCGCGCTCCACGCACCCCTCCTGCCCCCGGCCTCCTCCCAGAACCCGGACGCCGCATCTCTGTGGCGGGCGCTGGCCCCGCGCGGGGATCCGGGCCGCGCCTGCTACTATACTCGCTCAGCCGCAGCGAAGCCGCGCAATGCAAATGAGGAAACACGCCCGCCGAGGTCACGATGCTGCCCAAGGTCACGCAGCTCGGGCGCGCTGGAGCAGCGCTGCGTCAGGCCCTTCTCGAGGGACCCACGCTCCTGGGCGAGTTGGGGTGGGAGCTGGAGAGGAAGAGAAGGCCAGTGTCGGGGAGGTGGTGTGCGACCTAAACTTAAGGGCCACCTGCCTGTCACCTGTCACTCTCCGGCTCCTGAAGGAGCACAGCCTGCTTCCCTCCACCCTGGGGCGGGGGGCGCTACCTGTAATCTTCAGGAGTGGCACAGATCCCCTCTTCTGAATCCCTGGGGAACACAGACCTCAGACGGTGTCCACCACAGAGCCATTGCATTAGGGTGACAGGTAGGGGGAACCCTGGTGGGCAGGAGGACCAGGCAAGGGAGGGTACAGCAGCAAGGGGGGGGGCCGCCAGGGGTGTGGGGGGAAAAGCGTTTTCCTTCAGCCTGTCAAACCTCTCTTTAGATATTTTATAGGAAATTAACTTGCAATTGAAAACCTAAGAGAAAAAAATTCTACCACCCTTCCAATCCAGCTCCAGCTGCACTCTTCTGCGGCTTTCCCTGATCCGTGTAGTTTCCCAGGGCTGAAAGGTTGCCTGGAAAGGCTGCGGACATTCCACCGGTGGGTCGCGCTTGTGGGAATTACCCGGAAGTCCAGAGCCAGCCCTGACCCTGGCCTGCATTCTTGACTTGAATCAGGGAAGGTTCTACCCAGAGTCTCTGGACCACCGAGGCTACCACTGTGGTCTTGAGTGGCCTCTGCATAGTTCTGGTGTTGGGGACATCAGAGCAATTCTGTGGAGGCAACAGCCCTGGGCGACAGTGCCCACTGTGACACTGTCCAGCCGTCCCTGGCAGGCGCCCCACACGCTTTCCTCCAGGCCGGCCGGGATGATGTCTCCTCTGCCCCTCCCACTCAGGGAATCAGGAATGTTCATCCAGTCCTGAGTTGTAACTTAAGATCAGAAATAAAAAAAAGGAAATACAAGCTCTGTATCCAACGACCCGCTGGAGCTGTGTACACGTGGACGAGTTGGTACTCACCGCGGCAGTGACCCGAATACCCAGCCCAGGCAGCTCAGCTTGGAGGAAATGTCTCAGGGACAAAGAGATGAGCCCGCTGCCGTCCTGAATGTGCACGTGACACTCGGATTCCTTGTGTAGTCACTGCCCCTGCGAGGACGGAAGCACACAGATAACACACCCAGGAGAAGCCATGAGCGGGACATGCAGCCAGGAGCAGAACTACCGTCATCAAATGATGCCACCTTTATGTGAGCTGCCTTATAAGAGTTTGGGGATAGTTGGACAAATGGGTCCAGGGGCTGGAGTTGAATCTTGTGTAACCTGGCCTGACTAGTCCTTAGCCTGACTTTTTAAGTGTGCTATAAATTGGGCATGGTGCACGTGCCAGCAACCGCAGCATTTTGGGACGCTGAGGCAGGTAGACTGCAAGTCAGGACCATGTTGGGCAATGTGGGGACTTAGCGAGACCCTGTTTCAGAGAGCGTGAGAGAGCTGGGGCTGGGATTAGGATGTATTTCCATGCAAAGGCCTTGGGTTCAACTCCCAGTACTGCAGAAACAAACAAAAACCTGTGTGCCGTGAACATGTCCCTCCCTGGCTTATGAGCCGCTCAGGGGCTCCCCATCCCAGGATGTTTGGGATGTCTTTTCAAGCATGTCTGTGTGGTGAGCAACCTTGGAATATGGTGACACCCTCCCGGACCAGAGAGCAGGGTTTTTGGCTGATCAAGCCCACGCCTCTGGGACAGAAGTTGGGCTAGTTAGCTCGCAGCCATAGAAGACAGGAGATGGCTAGGTTCGTGGTTCCTTAGCTGTGATGCAGATGGGCTGCGGGTGGTGTCCACTGAGGATTGGTCACCAGTGTTGCCCCCTGGGCGGTGGGGATGTGAAGATCTGCTATGCCCTGAGGCCTTCATCTCCGACCCAGGAGCCTTGCACCTCCGGCTAGTGCCCATGAGGCCATGGTGGGCGCACTTGTTACTTTGCACATAGGAGGACTCTGACGCCTTTCAGGGTTCTTGCCACAATTTCTGTGCCTCGGTTTTCTGATCTGTCGAATGGGCATTGTGGGAGGATGGGGCAATGTGGCGAACGCCGGATCTTCTCGTGTCAGCCTCTCTGGCCTTGCGAGACTGTTGCTAATCCGAACACCTCTCGCTCTTCCGGGCTTGTCGCCGGTCCCTTGTCACCTGCAGCAGCACCAAACTGTGCTGACGCCCCCAAAACACCAGAATGTGTCCTTTCTACCTTCGTTCCCACGGTTCCCCGCCTGCGACGCCGCCCTCCCCCCCTTCTGCTTCTCTCTAGCTCCAGCTTCAGCAGGGAGTCGTGCTAGCTTCTTGGCAAGTCCTTAGCGGCCTGACCGCCCACCCCGGGCCTGCTGCTGCCAGGGCCACGTGGGGAGGAGAGGACACAGGGGCCCCTAGCCCGCTCTCTCCTGGGCTCCGTTTGGACTTCCCTTACCCTTGATTTTGAATTCCTCAAGGGATAGACTGAAAAAGTATTCCCCAGGTGTCTCTCCCAGGACTAGTATGGTCCCCCCTTTTCCATTACGAATCTCACATCTCCTGGGTTTTTTTTTTTTAATTTCTTTACTTTCATCCTATTTAGACCATCTTTGTGCCGGGCATAGTGCCAGGTCCCGGGTGGGTACAGGACAAGCCCGTGCAGTTCGTGCAGAAGCAAGTGAATGATTAAAGACACAAGTCAGTTCACGGTAGAGGGGAGAACTATAAAACATCATTTTAGACGGGATCGGCGCATTCAGGGTGGTATGGCGTAGGCAGAGCACAATTTGAAAGTAATGTAAAAAAACTATAGGACACTTGGAGGCCGAGGAGTTGGGGGATGGGCGGATTTTCTAGGTCGTTAGTAAAGGTCTGCTTTTGAGCTGAGCCCCAAGTGACCTGAGAAATCAGCTGTGCAGAAGTGTGGGAGAAAGAGGTGTTTTCGGCAGAGAGAATAGCTAGAGCAAAGGCCCTGAGGCAGAAATGAATCTTGGTATGTTCCAGAAGCAGAAGGAAGGCCAATAGGCTGGAGCAGAGAGTGCTCCGGTGAGGGCAGGGGAAACAGCTTAAAACCGTTCCCCAAAAGTTCATATATAGAATGTTGGTCCCCATGATAGCATTGTTTGGTTCTTTTTTGAGACAGGATCTTGCTTGGTAGTCCAGGTTGGTCCAGAACTCACTATGGAGTCCCACAATCTCCCTGCCTTAACCTCTCCAGTGCTGGAATTAAGGCACGTGCCACAATGCCTGGTTTGTGTGGTGCTGGGACTTTGAACTTAAGACCTTGCGCTTGCTAGGCTAGCACTCTAACCGCTGTGCTATTTGTCCAGCCCGGTACAATGGTTCTTCTAGAAGTAGAGCTCAGTGGGAAGCCCTGAGGTTTTGGGAACATGGCTGTGCAGAGATGGTGGGACTTGGGTTTCTGCTCTAGGGCAAGATGTGACTGCTCCCCTTCCAGCTGCCACCATGATGTGCCTGTGCTTGCTGCCCTCTGCAGAGGTTAAAAAAAGGACCCTGACTTGCCCTTGGGCTTTGAACTTCCCAAACTGTGAGCTAAGGAACCTTTTTAAAGAATAAGTTAGCTGCCTCAGGTATTTTGTCACAGTAACACAGTGCTGACTCGTGTAGGTACTAATGCCCATGAAAGATAAAGAAAGCCAGTGTAGCGACTCATGCCTGGGATCCCAGAATTAGGAGAGGCTGAGGCAGGAGGAGCGCAACTTCTTTGCTTCAGGATAAAAATATAGCCTAAGAGTATAGCTCAGGGCAAAGGCCTGCGTTCAATTCTCGGTGCCATAAATGCCGGTCCTGCCCTGCCGTGGGCCTCTGCTCCTAAGGGGCCTGTGGACAAGCAAGGCCGCCACAGCGGGGCTCAGGCTGGGAAAAGGATTCGTCACCTACCTGCTGCGCTAACCTCCATCCTAACTTGCCCATAGTTGCTGTTACCTCTGCAGATACACTGAGGGAAGACAATCCTGTCCTTCCTTGTAACCTAGGAGGGTCCGTGGCCCAGCACGTCTGCTCCGTGACAGCTGTGGACCTCAGATTCATTCTGCAGAAGGATGGGGGAGGCAGGGTGTTGGGCGAGGGACTGTCACCCCGTCATTTCCTAAAGGCCAGAGGTTGGGTTTTAATTAGGCAAAAGGGAACCTGTGCTGCAGGGAGGTGGGATCAGAACGGGCTTCAGGGTGAGCGGCCTTCACAGTGAGCTACAGCTTTTTTTTTTTTTTTTTTTAATTTTGGGACCAGATCTTGCCAAGCCACTAAGTTACCTACACTGGCCTCAAACTTGTGATCTTCCTGGCTCGGCCTTGGAGAGAGCTAGTCACAGGCATGTGCCACCACGCGTGGTTTAATTCCTTCTTTGTGTTTGTGCGTTCATGTGTGTATGTGTGTACACACGTGTGTTAGTGGGGACCAAGTCCAGGGCCTTCACAGTGAACTACATCTCCAGGCCATTTTCAATACTGACGTCAAGACAGACAGGGTCTCGCAATGTCACTAAGTTGCCCGGGCTGGTCCTGAACCAGGTCCCCGGCCTTGGCCTCCCACAGTGCTAGATCACAGGCCTGTGCCCGCAGGCTGCTGATTTCCTTCTTTACTGTTAATCCACTGCAGTACCTAATTCCGTGGTGGTGCCCTGCCCTGGGTTCCCCTCTGCCACTTTTTTCTGAGCAGTTGGGGAATCACGTACACAAGGGCTCCTATTTAGATGTAGTGAACAGAGCCCCACGTGGGGCCTTCCAGGAGCGAAGCCAGGCCCACAGGGATGGAGAAACATTTGCACATTCCTAGTGGATGCTGGGACAAGGGCGGAAGCCAGGGAGGAGAGATTTCTTCCCTGGGGAAGCCCGGAGATTTCCACCCAGAGCCTCTGTCTCGGTGGAAGCAGCAGCAGGAGTCAGCCCCCTCCACAGGCTCGGGCAGGAAGCGGGCATCTGTTTCTGAGGGAATTTGTCCTCCTGGCGGGGGGCCTGGGAGTTGGCTGGAGTGTCTGCGCCAGACTCCAGGCCCAAGGAAGCAAGGCCAGCCGCACAGCGTCCTTCCGTGGCTGGAGGGGGTGGCCTGGGGACCCCCACTGTCTTCAGGGCAGGGGTGGCTCCCAGGGGTCTCTTCTGCTTACCCACTTGCGCCAGCCCTGGAGCTCTGTGACGAGGTCTCCGTTTCACAGAGGAGCAGACAGGCGCTCTGGGTGCTTCATCTTGGGCCTGGACCCTGCATGCTGGAGGCGGCAGCCCCGGGCATCTTGGGAAGTGTCCCTCCTCCCGGTACCCATTCCACCGCACCCCACCCGCCACTGCAGCCCCTCCTCCAGGCTGGCTCCCAGGAAGTATCCGGGTGTACTGTCTTCGTGCACTGAAGACTCCAGGGCCTGGTCGCAATCCCCTTAGAAAAGACAGCTTTCCTACACCCGCCCCGGGATTCCTCAGACACCGCCTGCAGGATTGCGGGGGGCCTTTCTTGCTACTCTGTAAAATGGGCGCACAAAGCCCTGAATGGTCTGCAGCCAAGTACGGGCCCTGGGACTTTGCCTGGTAGCCCGGTAGCCTGGCAGCGACTCCTCAAAGGCCATCTGTTACCCGATCTACTCCGAGTACCCAGGTAAGCACCAGGAGTGGGGGTGAGTTGGGGACATTCTTGGGCTGGGAAGGAACAGTGCACCGTCCTAGGGGGTAGGAGGACTTGCAGGCTGGTACCCCCCTGCTCCCGCCCCCCGAGCCCGCCAGCCCTCACTCACCCCAGGCTGTTTGCCTGCCGCCAGCCACTAGCCAGTTTTACCCGTATACAATTTGTTTTCCAAACACAGAAAGTGTGAGGTGAAGAGGGAAAGGGACTTTCCAGAGATGACACAACAAGGAGGCGGCATGTGAGAACAGGGGCTAGGCCACAGCTCTGCGGTTAAAGCCTTTGTCTGACGATCTCAAGGCTCTGAGTTCGATCTCCCAGCACCGCATAAAAATTAACTGAGTTTGGTGACACTTGCCTGTAATCCCAGCACTCAAGAAGTCGAGGCAGGAGGATTGCCATGAGTTCAAGGCCAGCCTGGGCTCCATAGTGAGTTCAGGACCTGCCTGGGCTACAGAGTGAGACTCTGTTGAAAGAAGAAGGAAGGAAGGAAGGAAGGAAGGAAGGAAGGAAGGAAGGAAGGAAGGAAGGAAGGAAATCCAGCCAGTGAGGATGCTCCCACCGAGATGCTGTGACACGTCCTGGACCCTGTCCCTAAGTGCTCTACCTCGGACAGCTGCCTACACCTCTGAGAACCCTGATGGAACAGGTGTGTCACTGTCACCATCCCCATGTGACCAAGAGTATTGCTGAAGCACAGAGAGGTTAAGCAACTCGCCTCAGGTCACTGAGCAGGCAAGTCGAGCTAGGATGCAAATCCAGACATCCAGGCTCCTGCAACTGGGATGTACCTGAGCTCCCTGGCCAGGCGTGGGTCCCTGGGGATGGCAGGAACGTCAGAAAGAAGATAGGAGGGGCTGTTGGCAGGCAGGACAGCCAAGGGTGACATCCCAGATGAGCGGTGCTGGGCAGGCTGCAGGTAGATGTGACTTCACCGCCCCAACCTCTGTTGCGGACCCCATCTCCCCCACTCATAGGCACAGTGTTAGAACTGTGTTCAGTTGTGCTTGGGTGTTGATTGTATTTTTCCTGTGGTATTGGGGATTGATTTAGATTTTTTGAGTTTTTAATTTTGAGACAGTTTCTCAGTCACTAAGTAGCCCAGGCTGGGCTCCCACTTGTGATCCCCCTGCCTCAGCCTCCCAGAGCACTGGGATCCCAGGCCTGAGATGCTCTCTTTAGAGCATCCCCCCTCCCTTCCTGCGTTGTGTGTGTGTGTGGGGGGGGAGTGCACTGTGGGCTTTTCCTCTTAGACCCCCACTTTCCCAGGTCCCTCTGGATTGGGGGAGGGAAGACAGCGCCATGGAGGGGTAAGCCCCACCCGGCTAGGTCAGGGATTCTTAGAACGTGGGGCACTTGGCCTGGGATCCGGTCCCTTTCCGTTCGGGACACTTCTGCAGGGTCTTCAGAGACCCCCCATCTCCAGGCACGACCCACCTGCATTTCTACCTGGAGAAGCCTCCTCTGGCTACTACCCCCATACGCCACCCCGAAGCACCTGTCTTGGCCTGGGCGTCCATTCAACAAGATATAAAAGGTGTATTTTGTTGTGTCAGCCACTCCGATAGGACCCCGAGCCTCTCCTCTGCCCGTCCCCCCTTCCCTGCTGCTGGATCTTCTTGGGGCAGGATCCTTGGAAGAAGCACTCCAGCTGGCGCAGAGGCGCAGGCCTGCGACCTTAGCACGCCGGGAGGCCGAGGCGGGAGGCCTGCAAGTTCCAGTTCAGCCTGGGCGACTTAGTGAGGCCCTGTCTCAAAAAAAGAAAAAGAAAAAAAGATCTGGGCATATAGCTCGGTGTGAAGGACCTAGTGCCCCACGCGCACACACACACAAGGAAGGAAAGAGCCCCTTGGATTTTGCGGGCGCGCTGCGGCCCCTTGCACCCCAGCTTCCAAGCACTCACCGGCAGTGCAGGCTGATCCTGAAGCAGCCGGCCCCCCAGCTCCACCCTGGTCACCGTCTCCGCATTCCAGGGGACACCTGCCAGGCTGGCTGTGGCTCTGCAGCACCCTGCTCGCTCGCTCGCTGTGAGAAGCAGGTCCACCACCTGGGGACCTCGCTGTGCAACTCCCCTTTGTGTCCCAAGACCCTTGGGAGGAGGGGACGCTTTCCTCGCCCCTTTGCCGTCCCACACTTCGGAGTAGGCACATGGCCTCTTGTCCTCGGGCTCTGGAGTCTGGGGTGCAGGGGAGCAGCAGGGCTGGAGGGAAGGGGGCAGATCAAGGTGACTTTTCACCAGGGGCCAGTTAGTCACAAACTCTGGTGGCCGGCTGGAAAGGAATGAGTCAGACAGTCCCCCGATGGTTCAGGCTGCCACCAGGAGACGGGTGAGTCAGGCCGCCTGGGGGCACAGCCTATAGTGAGGAGATGGCTTCAAAATGTGGTGTCCCAGGGGGTCACACTGGGCTGGAACGAGGTCTTTGGAAGCACAGACTTCTAAGCCGGGGCCTTTGGGTTTCAGTCCTGGCCGTGTAGCTTACTCACGGCATCATGGGGAGCAAGTGACTCAACCTCTGTCCCCAGTGTCGCCGGCTGTACCAAGAAGGACTTACGCAAGAGTGCCCCGGAGTGTGCCGCTTAGGGCCTGGCCTGTGGGGGCACGCGCAGTGCTCCCTGCAGCCCCACGGGGAGGGTGACGTTACTTACCCTTCCCCATTTGACAGATGGGGAGACCGAGGCACAGAAGAGGAATGCCATCAACCCAGCGTCCCGCACAGCCAGGCACTCAGCTCTGACAGCTGTGCCCTGCCGCCACTGGTGACACGTGGGCATGGCGTCAAATCCTGCTCCACTGCGTCCAAGTCTCTGAGTATCAATCCCACCGCTGGGCCTGAATTTCCTCACCTGTCTGTGGTGGGAACTGTGCTTTAAAACTGTGAAGAGGTTTAACAAGCCTGCCCTGCAAAGCCCTCTCCACGTGTCCCAGTTCCCCTAGAGTAACACTGAGCTGGCAAAGATAATTAGAACAAGCCTCTTCCTCCGTTTCACAGGTGAGGAGGCCGAGGCCCAGGCTAGGTGGCCGAGTGGCTTGAAGTCACACAGCAGCAGAGCTGGGACGCCAGGCACTGATTTTCCACTGTCCTCAGTTTGTCCCGTGGGAGAGGGACACGCAGAGTTGGCGAGCAAGCAGCTGGGGCACCGGAAGTCAGAGGAGTGCTGAGGTCTGGACACACACATCTGGAAGGTGTTTCTTCTTACTCACCAGCTTTTAACCTTCCCCATAGCACAGCTAGGTAGCGGGTCCTGTTCTCTGAGATCTGGAGAGAAGCAGCCGCACACCAGGCCACCTGAGTGCTGGATGAGGGTCTCCCTGGTGACTGAGTTTGCAAGGCAGGTGGGTAGAGGGGCTCCCAGGAGGGACTCGGAGATAGTGACGACTGCGAGCCATCCTCTAGGATGCCACCATCTTGGCAAGCCAGGCCTAAGTGTTGCAGGGCCCGCCAGGGGAGCCAGGCAGGTGGCAAGCATGCCCAGGAGCCCTGTGGGGGACAGGGTCCGCCTTTGCCTTTTGTGTGACACGTGCCATTCCCTTCCTCACAGTTTCTGAGTCCAGACAGAGAACTCTGAGGCCCCCATGCCCACCCCAAGGCGCTGGCTGCTCCGGGTAGGTTTTCAGGTTCTGAGACAAGAGGTGCAGAGGACAGCGGCAGGCTGGTCCCCACCTCCCAGGACCCCCAGCCCCTGCCACCTGGCTTTGTGCCGGTTCTGCCAGCCCACCCGCCCTGCGGGGCGCTCCCTGGACCCTCTTACTCACAAAGGCTGGCTACCCTGGTCTTTGTCCCGCTCCGAGCTCGCTCGGCCTCAGAAACGGTGGCAGGAAAGACTTTTGGCTCTAATGAAGGCCCCGTGCCGCCTGGAGAGATCACAGGGCCCTAGGCACCTCCCGCTGGAGTCAGCCTGGCGGCGCGGCTGCGCACCTTCTGAGCACGTCTCCTGCGGGCACTTCACGCCCCACTCAGATGACATTGTACTCAAGCGGTCTCAGAAGTCTGGGGAGGCAGTGGATACGCAGAACAAGAGCTCTCAGTGGCGTCACACGAAGCTGTACTTCTTCATGTTCTGGCTTATGATCTTGGTTTCCCCCACTGTTCTTACTGTAGCAAAGCATACAACATAACATTTCCTATCATAGCTACTTTGAGACAAATAGGTCAATGGCATCAAATACTTTCGTAAGGTGCAAGCAGCACTGCCATTCATCGTTGAGTCTTCCCATTTTTTGAGACAGGGTCTCGCTCTGCGGTTCAGGCTGCGCCTGATCCTCATTATGGAGCCCAGGCTGGCCTCAAATTCACAGCAATCCTCCTGCCTCAGCCTCCTGAGTGTTGGGATTATAGGCATGTACAACCACACCCAGCTAGTCTTTATGCTGGGGAATCGAACCCAGGGCCTTGCTTATGCTAGGCAAGCTCATGAACTGTTGAGCTAAGGCCCGATCCCGGGCTTTTCATCATGTACAACTGCAGATCTGTGCCCATTAAACACCCTGATACCACACCAGGCCCTACCGACCCCCTTTCTATGATTGTGGCTACTCTAAGTATCTCATATAAGTGGAATCATACAGTTTTAATCTTTTTATGATTAATTTATTCCACTCAGCATGACATGTGTCCTCAAGGCCCGTCTGTGTCGCGACAATTGTCTTCAAAGCCGAATACTATTCCATCGTTGGGCGTATTTCTTCTCCATTTGCCGATGGACACTTGGTGGCTTCCACATTTTAGTTCTTGGTAGTAATGTTGCCAACGTGGGTGGACAACATATTTCTTCAAAATCGTGCTGTACGTTCTCTTGGGAAGATAAATGGAATTGCTGGGTTGTGGGATGATTCCGTTTTCAAATTTTCTTTTTTTAAGATTTGCCAGTGTTTTCCACGGTGGCCACAGTGTTCCGTCTTCCCACCAACAGCCCGCACATACCAGCATCCCAGTTTCTCCACGTCCTTGCCAACACCTCCTGTCTGGGTTTGCTTTGGGGGGACCTGTAGGGCGCTTTGTGTTTGAACATCTTTTCACATTGCTTATTGGCCACCTGTATATCCTTTTTTTTTGGAAAAATGTCTTAAGCTCTTTGCCCATGTTTGTGTAAGGGGTTTTTTTTTGCCATTGAGTTTTTGGAATTCTGTATATATTCTGGATATTAATCTTCTCCCATTCTGTGAGTTACCCTCTTATAGTTGGTAGTGCCCGCCACGTACAATGTTTTTAAGTTTTCACGGAGTCATAGGGGCTGGAGGAATGGCTCAGCGGTTCAAGTGCTTACCTAGCAAGTGCTAGGTTCAATTCCCCAGCACCACATGAAGCTGGGCATGGCGGCACTTGCCTATAATCCCAGCACTCAGGAGGCTGAGGCAGGAGGAGTGAGTTCAGGACCAGCCTGGGTTATAGAGCAAGACCCTGTTTCAAAAAAAATTTTTTCACGCAGTCTAATTTTTCTATGTTTTCACTTTGTTACTCATGCTTTTGGTATCCTGTGAAGAAATCATTGTCCAATCCAAGATCACGAAGCTATCGACCTATATTTTATTCTGAAAGTTCTGAAAGTTGCAGGTCTTACATTTAAGTCTTTGATCCATCCTGAGTTCGCTTTTCTGTAGTTGTACACACCCTCTGGGCCTGTGGGTTTCACATCCGTGGGTTCACTGATCAAAAACACTCAGCGAGCAAGGAGAAAGAGAAGAGAAAGAAAAAAGAGAAAGCGACGTGTCTGCACTGCACCTGCACAGACAATTCCCCCTTTGTCGTTACTCCCTAAACAACAGGGTGTAAAAAAGTGTTCAAAGCATGTACATGGTGCCAGGCATTGTAAGTAAGCTGGACAGACTCTAAAGGATGTAGGAGGGATATTGTGCTTTTTTTTTTTTTTTGAGACAGGGTCTTGCTGCATAGCCCAGTCTGGTCCTGAACTCACTATGGAGCCCAGGCTGGCCTTGGACTCACTGCAATCCTCCTGCCTCAGCCTCCTGAGTGCTGGGATTACAGGCGTGCCCCACCACACCCAGCTTAGGTGGTGCTGGGGAATCAAACTCGGGTACTTAGCACTTGACTTCGCACTTGCTAGGCAATTGCTTTAACTGCTGAGCTATGCCTCCAGCCCCGTTTTGTGCATTTTTCATAAGGAACCTGAGCACCCCCAGATTCTGGTACCCTGGGGAGAGGCGAGGCTGGCCTCCACCCCACAGATACTGAGCGATGGCGGTGCAGGGTGCAGAGCAAGGACCCACCTTTATCTGTTGATACGCACGTCCAGTGTTCCCAGCATCTTTTGTTAAAAAAAGGTGTCCTTTTTCTGTCGAATAGCTTTGGAACCCTTACCAAAAGCTGCATCTCTGAAGGTTTCATTTTTTTGGTTATCCGTCCTATCCCGTGGGTTTCTGTGCCCGTCTTTATGCCGTACAACACGACACTCGCTGATGACCGTTTGCTGTTGATTTAACCTTTTGACACATGAAGTGTGATGTCAGCTTCTTAACTATATTGAGGTTTGCTTTCTGTTCGCTCTACGATAGACGTGGCGCTGTCTGGAAGTCTCAGCACACACGTGCGGTGGGGAGGGGTGGTGTGGGAGCCGGAGCTCTGCTGGGCTTGGCTGCAAGGCCCGCTTTCTCTGTGCGCTCTGTGATTCTGGATGACGAGCACGTGTTTACAAAGGCTTTATCTGTGAGAAGCCCATGTGGCTTTTGTTGTGGGGGTGGCACTCCAGAGAGGCTTCCACTTGCTACCGCCACATGCTTTGTGGCAGAGCCCGCCCCAGGTTTGTTTTTTATATTAATTTCAAGATTTGGGAGTTCTGGGACCATGTGAGAAAAACAAATTCACACTTCAAATGTGTGTTAGGGAAGGTCTAGACTTACAGTTTCCCAAGAATGATTTTTAAAAGAATTTCAACACAGCCAGAAACAAGACAGACAACATCTTTGATGTTGCTCTTTGCCGAACGGCAATTTCCAGGCCTGTGTTTGCATTTTCACGAAGGAAGTGGGCCCAGTTTTCCTGGAGCAGCCCGGTTCGGTGGGGTCTCTGTGGCCCCCAGATCGTGTCAAGCCCAAGGTCCTGATAACTAAGGTCAGCAAAGCCACCCCCCGCCCAGCACCCTGTCCGCACACCCTCCAGGGATCACCTTGCAGGGACCCCAATGATCAGCATCTGCTTGCCACTCTGGTATTAGCTCTTTCTTTGCTTTTGGTCCCTGGGGATTTTTTTCTGGTGGCCCTCAGAGCCAACATTTGAGCCCCTACCTCTTCTGTGGTGGCTGATGTCCTGTGATTTCAGAGCTGAGTTGTACGGAGAGACAGACTCTTCAACAGTTTTCTCCAGGGGCGCCTTGGAGAAAGAAGGTGCTCCCAGCCTTGAAACCAAAGCGGAACCCTCCCCTACCACCCGGGAACCCCTCTGCCTGACTCACTGCCAAGCTGTCCAAAACTGAGCTCACCTCTCCCACCACTGCTCAGGCCACCTCCTTGCCAGGTGTCCTGCCTTTGAACAGGGCCAACCCCAATTCTCTCATCTACACTGGTGTCTTTGTTTTTTCTAGAAGCTCCTGCTAGAAAACTGTGAGGCAATCATCAAACCTTGAATGTCCCAAACACCCTTCAGCTCTGATCACATCCTATTGTCCCCATAACCTGAGCCGGTGTCCAGGCCTCATTATTCCTCATGAGGGTCATTTCAAATCTCTACCCTGAAGAGCTGGGGGAGTAGCTCAGTGGTTAGAGTACTTGCCTAGCATGCAAAAGGCCCTGGTTACAATTTTCCCAGCACCACATAAAAATTATCCAGGCATGTGGTAATATGGCTGTAATCGCAGCGTTTGGGAGGCTAAGGCAGGAAGATCACCGTGAATTCAAGGCCAGCCTAGTGGCTACACAGTGAAGCCA
>PVKB01008700.1:0-13889 GCA_004027205.1 Ctenodactylus gundi | reverse complement strand
CTGAATTCCAGAAAGAAAAACTCCAGCCAATGTTCTCCAATTAGGTTCCGAGGACTGAGAGTAATCTCTTCACTAACGTGAGTCTGGCTAAGAAAGTCCAGCACTCCTTTCTTCAGGGTGGCAACCCCATCAGCTCTGACTCCTCAAATCCTTGGTGGCTCTTGGCTGAGTTCTCTGGATTCTTGGATCTGCCCTCTGAGCCATCCTTCTTTATGAACGTGGCCTGTGTTTGCCGCAGGGTAGGTTTAAGAGTCTGCATCCTGCCAACAGAATTTTGGGTCTGATTGCTTGTTTTTATTTTCTCCTTTTAGTATAGAAAGCAGGACTCTTTCTCTCTTATGTGATACTCGTGATTTAACCCAGCACTTTCACACTGAGCTCTTTTTATTTTGAGTCAAGTTCTCTCTAAAACACTGCTGTCAAGCTATACTGGAAATTTGTGATCCTCCTTCCTCAGCCTCCTAGATCTTTAGGCATGTGCCAATATGCTCTGCTGATAGAATTTCTTACAGATTTTTGTGTGTCTTCAGTGGATTTCACAAGTATTCACTCTAGGTAAAAACTTCACCTATGAATCTTTTTGAGACAATCACTATCACTTCTGTCTGTTGGTTTCCTGCCACGGTGTTTGAGGCACATGGCCTGATGACGTTGGGGAGAGGATCTTTTGTGTGACTGAATTCTATTTGATTGTTTTGCCTTTCTTCTGCCAGTGATAACATGATTCATACACAGGACAGGCAAAAAGAAGGATAGTAGAATCCAAAAGGAGAGGAAGGCATAACTTAAATTGTCACATTCTTGAGTGTAATGAGGAAACACTTTAAGGCAACTGAGGAAATAATAGTTACCAATTAGTATTCACATAATGCTTACAGAGTAATAAAAGGCAGATGGAAAAAAAGAAATAAAAATTAGACTTCTATCTACTCTGAGACACATAACATTGAAGAAGCAAATTGCTATATAAACGATGTTCTAGAAAAAGAGAAGGCATAACAAAAAGAGAAAGGAATAAGAGATTTTTTCCTGAGCTAAAGGAAATCATTAACATTTGGGTGAATAAAACTCATAAATCTAAAGGCATTAAGCAGCAATAGGAAAACACAAATTGTTCATAGTGGTACAAATTTTGACTACTAGATCATAAACAAAAGAAAACCAATGATGGTTTGTAAATGTTCTAAAAACTTTCAAAAGAGAAATAAACTAACTAAGAAATAATTCATGTGTAAAAACGTAAAAAGCAGACAGATTTAAAAAATCTCAAATGTCAGAAGCCAGAAAACAAGGAGGAAAGGGACAAGGGGAAAACTTCGCATGTCGGGAAGTAGACATCAGCAGGAAAGGCCGTGTGGTGTGAGAGGGATCTGGGTAGGAAGAATCTAGGAGAGGGAAGATCGGGGAATAGGTAGTGACAAGGCCATTGATTTAAAACTTACTCCCCGTTGACCTAGCCTGCTCAGTCAATCAACAGGGTACGTGACTGAGGCAATGCGGATGAAAAGAGAAGAAAGAGAGATAGAAAGAAAGGAAGAAAGATGGACTCTTGCAGGGGCAAAAGATGATTTATTCAGTAAACCTTCCTTTTATACCCCAGTTGTTTACAAGAAAACATTCTGGCTTACATGTATTTACAAAACATACTTAAGATAACAATGTTCAGCTTACTTAAGGCGGCTTAAGATAACAGTATTTACGTAAGTTACTTAAGATAACAGTACTTGTATGGCTTACTTAAGATAACAGTAAGACTTCTTCTTTAAGGAAAGAACTTGGCCCCGATGGTTAGGAACATTAAGCCCCAAGGGCTCCTACACCCTGTGACAGATTTAAAATCTTCTTTGTGACACCCATGGTGACTTAAATTACATTGAATGGTTTTTGGATGATCCCACGCATGTCAGCAGGTGGAGACAAGGAACTTTGGAAATTCAAGGTGAGCTGCTACTCCCTCTTCTCCCCTTTCTGGAGTCTGAAGTAGGAAAGGCCTTCGTTCCTTCCCAGAGGGTTGTAACGAGGGCAGCTCTTATTTCACTGACTTGTCCCTTATGTATCCAAAATACGGTGCTCTCTGAGGAGTAGGCTTGGATGTTTGAGAAGCAAAGAAGCGTGGAATGGAGTGGGATCCCAAGCACGCTTCTACTGACGACCTTTACTGCTTTTACTGGAGCTCTGAAATCGCTAACATAAAATTGTATCCTTAAAAATAATTAAGGACTATGTTGAATAGGAGTGGTGAGAGTGGACTGCCTTGACGTGTTCCTGATTTGAGAGGAAATGCTTTCATTTTTTTCTCCATTTACTATGATATTTGCAATAGGTTTGGGATATATGGCTTCTGTGAGTTTGAGATAAGGCTCTTTTAAACTTATTTCAGAGTTTTTTTTTAATCATGAAGGAGTGTTGAATTTTATCAAAGGCTTTTTCTGAATCAGTTGAGATAATCAGATGGTTTTTGGTTTTGCTTTTGTTGATGTGATGTATTACGGTGATTGATTTACATATGTTGCACCAGTCTTGCGTCCCAGGAATGAAGCCCACTTGATCATGGTGTATGATCTTTCTGATTACCTGCTGGATTCTACTAGGAGTGTACCTAGCCAAGGAAGTGAAGGACCTATATAAAGAAAACTATATTATACTGAAGAAAGAAGTTGTAGATGATGTCAGAAAATGGAAAGACATCCCTTATTCTTGGATAGGCAGAATCAGTGTAGTCAAAATGACTATACTGCCAAAACTGATATACAGATTCAATGCTATCTCTCTTCTATTTTTCTCTTTTACTTCATTATACATTTGTTTTCTCATATTAGAGAAACCATGCAATATTTAAATCATTAAAAAAATTCATTTCACTAAGCTTGATGGCCTCAAGGTGTATCCATCTTTTCTACAAATGACTCGGATGTATCTTTATGGCAGAATAATTCTCTATTTTATATATGTACCATATCTTCTTTACCCATTTATCTGTTGATGAATCAGCTACTTCCAAGACTTGGCTAACATGAGTTGTGCTGCTATAAACATGGGTACCCACACATCACTGTTGGCACGATGTCTTTCACTTTTTGGGTAAGATTTTCAGAAGGGTATAGTTGGGTTACATGGAATACCTGTTTTCAGTTTTTTGAAGAATCTCCGTACAGCTTTCCATAATGGTTGTGCCAGGTTACAGTCAGTCCCTCTAACAACAAGGATTTCTTTTCCTCTACAGCCTCACCATTATTTGTTGCTGTCTTAGTTACTTTTTCCTTGCTGTGACTCAATACCCAACATCCACAAATTTGGGGGAGGAAAGGTTTAGTTTGGCTCACGGTTTCAGAAGGTCACGGTCCATTCAGGGGCGGCCGGAAGCAATGGAAGCACATGGCAGAGACAGAGGTGGAGGCAGCTTCTCGTGACATCACACACAGGAAACTGAGTCAAGGCAGGTTGAGACTCATCCCCCAAGGAAGGCAGGAAGCAGCTTATATGTCCTTCCAGGTCTCATCCCAGTGATCAGCCCCTCCTGGATCCAGGTGGGGGAAGGTGTGTTTAAACCTCTGCTACTTGCAAGTGATCCACCCCTCCAGACTAGCCCCCAATCTCCCAACAGCACATGGTTCCATAGACAATCCATAACACTCAAATATATGGGACTTTTGGGGGACATTCCAGATTCAAACCACGATAGTTGCTTTCTGAATTCTTGATAAAAATTGTCGTAAAATACTGGAGCATGATGGACCTTAAGTGTTTTGATTTGCATTTCCCTAATAGCTAAAGATGAACTTTTTATATCAAATATTTACTATTTGTACTTCTTACTCTGGGAATTATTATTTTAATTGCTCATTTTTATTAGGTCTTTTATTTTGGGCTGTTCAATTTTTTTCAATTCTCTTTTGCATACTAGATAGTAGCTGTCTGTCTGAGGAGTAGGTAGAAAAGATTTTTCCAATTTCAATCCATTAATTGCTTCCTTTGTCATGCAAAAACTTCTTAATTTGATAAAATTTCATTTATTGATTCTAGTGCTATCTCATGTGTGACAGGTGTTTTGTTGAGAAAGTCTTTGCCTATGCTATGTCTTCAGGAGTTTGCCTATTTTATCTTCCAGCACGTTCAATGTTTCTGTTTCCACAGATAGGTCTTCAATCCATTTTTTTTTTTTTGATTTTGGTACTTAGTGAAGGATAGGGGTCTCAGATCCATTCTTCTGCACGTGGACAATCAGCTTACCCAGCACCATTTGCTGAAGAGTTCATCTTTTTCACAGCACGTGACCTGATTTTGACCACTTTGCCTGGCCAAGATCAGATGGCTCAGAGCCCTTGGGGTTGTCTCTACATCCTCAGCTCTGTGTCATTGGTCAGTCCGCCTTTCAGTTTTTCCGCCAGTATCACATGATCTTCATCACAGTTGCATTGAAATATAACTTGGTGTCCAGCAGTGTGATCTCTCTTGCTTTCAGCTTGTTGCCCAGAATTCTTTTTTTTTTGCCATTCCTGGTCTCTTCTCGTTCTGAACAAATTTTAGGATTTTTATCTAGATCTGTGAAAAATGCTGTTTGCATTTTAATTTTAATTGTATTAAATTTGTGTATCAGTTTTGGAAGTCTGGTAATTTTGATAATATTAGTTCTTCCTATCCAGGAATAGGAGATATCTTTCCATTTTCTAATATCGTATTCAATTTCTTTTTTCAAAGTCCTATAGTTTTCATTATAGAAGTCTTTCACTTCCTTTGTTTGGTTGGTTCCTAGGTTTTTTGTTTGGTTGTTTGTTTTTGTGACTACCGAAAATGGAATTGTTTTTCTAATCTCTTTCTCTGTGTTTTCGTTGTAGCTGTGTAGAAATGCCACTGGTTTTAAGGCATTGATTTTGGACTCTGTAACTTGGCTGGGTTTGTTTATTAGTTCTAAGACTCTTCTGGTGGTGAGGTTTTCTGATTCTTTTATATAAAGGATCATGTCATCTGCAAATAAGAGAGTTTGAATTCTTTATGTCCTGCATATAATCCCTTGATTCCATTCCCTTAAGTGTCAAGTACTAGGTTGGCCAAGCGTGGTGAGAATGGATACCCTAGTCTTGCTCCTGACTTTAGGGGAAATGTTTTCTTTTTCCCACATTGTGGTGATGTTGGCAGCAGGATTGTTATGAATTGCTTTTATCAGCATGAGGTAAGGTCATTCTATGCCTTTTTTCACCAGGTTTTTTTTTTTTGTCATAATGGAATGTTGAATTTTGTCAAATATTCTTTCAGTGTCTTTGAGCTAATTATATGATTTTTGTCCATACTTTTGTTTATGTGGTGTATTACATTAATTAACTTACCTATCTTTGCATCTCTGGGATTAAGCCAATTGATCATGGTATATGATCTTTTCAATAATTTGTTGCATGCTTTTTGCAACTATATTGTTGAGGCGTTTTGTTCCTGTATTCATTAAAGATAATGATCTGTGAGTTTCCTTTTTGTTAAATATTTGTATGGCTTTGGAAGAAGCAGTTTGACAGAATTCCTTTTTTTCAGTTTCAAGGTAAAGTCTGAGTACTGGTGTTAGCTTTTTGTTGAGATTTGGTAGAACTCTGCAGTGAATTATAAGGTCCTGGGCTTTCTTTTTTGTTAGAGACTTTCTCATTTCAATTTCATCCCTGCTTAGAGGTTTCCTTAGGGTTTTTATATCTTCTTGGTTCATTTTTGGTATCTTATATATGTCTAGACCTTAATTCTTTTTTTCTAGGTTCTCTGATTTATTGAAATATAGGTTTTCAAAATAGTTTTTAAAATATTTCTCTAGATTTTAGCACTGTCTGTTGTGAGTTAGTCTTTTTCATTATAATTGCATTGATGTGAGTTTCTTTAACCCTTCTTTTGGTGAGCTTGAGTAGGAGTTTATCAGTCTTATTGATCATTTTGGAAAAACCAACTATTTGATTCACTGATCATTTGTATTCATTAGTCTATTTTATTAACTTACGTTCTGATCTTCATAATTTCATCTCTATACCACTTTTGGATGTCAATTGTTTTTAGTTCTCTAGGACTTTCAGGTAAATTATTCCATTATTTATTTGGAGTTGCTCTGTTTTTTAAATATGCACATTCATACAAAAATTTCCTCTTAATTCTGCTCTCTTTGTGTCTCATAGATTCTGGAATAACATGCTTCTATTGTCATCCAATTCTAGGAAGTATTTTATTTCTTTCCTGCTTTCTTCCGTAATCCACTCTTTGACCAATAATGTATCATTTAATTTTAATGTAGTTGCTTAGTTTCTTTCTTTAACAATTTCTAATTTCATTCCCTATAACCTGAATGTATCTAGGAAATTATTTCACTTCTTTTATAACTATTTAAGCATACCTTACGGCCAAGGATATGCTCTATTGTAGAAAAAAATACCATGTCCTGCAAAGAAAAAAGTTACATTCTGTTGAAGTTGGATAAAACACTCTGTAGATACCTGACAAGTCCATTGGCTCCATGGTACAGTTCAGCTCTGAAATTTCTTTGTTGATTTTGGCTGGTTAGGCTATCTCTTTGTGACAGTGGGATATTTAAGCCCCTTAGTTTGATTGCAGTAAGGTCTATTTGACCTTATGTCCAGTAGTTTTTGTTTTATGAAATTGAGTGCACCAAACTAGCTACGTACATATTTATAATTGTGAGCTCTTCCCATTATATTTTTCCCTTTGTCAGCGTATAGTGTCCATCCTTAATCTCTTCTGATCATTTTATCTTGAAATCTGTTGTGTCTGAGAATAGCATAGCCACTCCTGCTTGTTTTTGTGCTTCAGTTGCATGGAGTATTAATTTCCATCCTTTTACCCTCAATCTGTGTGTTTCTTTGGGGGTGAAATGTGTTTCTTGCAGGCAAGAAATGATTGGATTTTAGTTGTTGGTCCAACCTGCCAATGTTTGTCTTCTGATTGAGAAGTTAAGACCATTAAGTTGGGAGTTATTATTATAAGATATTTGCTGAATCCGTTCACTGTCCTGTGTTTTTTCCCCCAGTGTTTGTTCTTTGCTTTTTCTTTGTGTTGCACTTCCGCTTTTTGATACTTCCCTTCCTCTGAGTTCTTTGGTGCTGCTTTTCCCCTGGGCTCTTCCTAAGATTCCCTAAACTATTTTTTTGCAATGCTGTTCCAGTGGGCATAAGTTTTCTTTTAGGATTATATGCTCACAGAAATTTTTTACTTCTTCAATTTTAAAACATAATTTTGCCATATACAACAGCCTGAACTGACTTCCTTCCTGGTAGAGTTTGAAAAATTGGCTCCCAGACAGTGGGCTTGCTTTTGCAGAATAATGCGTTTTTTTCTTAGTGACTTTAATATTCTCTGTTTTAAATTTCAGGGATTTGAATTATTGTGTGATGTGGTGAGTTTTTTTCTGATAAAAGGTTATTTGATTTTCTATATGCCTCTTGTACCCCAACATTTCTTTTCCTAGATTTGGAAAATGTTCTGCCTTGATTTCAGTGAATAAATTCTTTGTATCTTTTGTATTGTCTTCTGTTCTGTCTGTCACACCCATAATTCTGAATTTGGTTCTCTTTGAATCAGCTAGTGTTGCTGCTGAGTGCCATGCAATGAATGGGCAAGCTCATAAAAAATAAAACGACAGTATGTTCTCATCCACCTTACGGGGTAGATTTGACATAGTGAAATTCATGGCTCTTCCCCTAAATCAAAATGACCATGAAAGGGAAGTATTTTGAATCAACTCAGGACATTGAGTTCAACTAAAGATATGAAAAAAGATATCCAGAACTGTCCCAGTAAGAGGCAATAATACTGGGATAAGTGTGTTCAGAGGGAGAGACAGTATTATTAAGAGAGATTAATAAAGATGTGTTTTTAACTATAATCATTTTTTTCTTAATTTTAGGCACACACATTTTCAATCATACCTTGTAGATATGTCAGAGTTTAGAGATCAAGAGACCCCAGTCGAGAAGTTGAGGGATTCAGGGTCTGGGACACTGGGACTGGGAACAGCTTCTTGATAATTGGTAGAAGCTGTAATGTGGAACAGACAGACCCTCTTCCTGTAAATCAAATCAAGATGGGTGATATTAGACCCTGGCCTTTGCCATTGTGTAGCCCATAAAGTTTCATTCACTTTATTCTTCTTTCATGGAATTCAGACTGCTTTACACTCAAATTTCCATAGTGTGAGCATAGTGCAAGAATAGGGCCAGATTCTGTGATCGGAAGTGAAAGCCGATAATGACAGTTCTGTGCACGCAATGCAGGGGGCATTGCAAATAGGGAGATGAAATGGATTCATGATCAGACACACACTGTAGTCTTCTGGTTTACTTTCCGTCTTCAACGATGAAGCAAGAAATAGGAGGGATGCAAGGCCTTCCCTCTTCCATTATGAGAAATAACAGGAAGAACTTTTGCTTTGAAATGTCGTTAAAAAAGATGAACTCACAGGAGCTATATTGGAAAATAACATGTATACAGATTTTGCAAATTAAACCATTATTCACAATGGTGCTCCTGTGAGTTCTACATTCTACTTATAGGCAAAGTTAAGTCTTCCAGAGCAGAAATAGATTATCCATAGTCATTCTACTAAGTTGACTCTCTTCCATAAAAACCCCTCTGAAGTGTGAGTTTTTTTTAAAGTTTGAATCTCAAACAATGGATTAAAAATTTTTTTCTCCCATTTTTATTAAAATATATATGTGATATATAATGGTTACAATGGACTTGAGTATTTTGTGCACATATATATCATATCAACATTCCAATCTCTCCCCCTCCCCCATTTTTACCCACATAAGAAAAAAACTATAACAATGAAATTCATAATGTTAGAAAATGTAAGAGAGATGAATTAAATTTCAAATTTCTTATCTGAGTAGTGAAATATAAATGTTTGTACTTTCAAAAGACATTCAGGTTGTCATTACAGCTATCAGTTTTCTTAGGATAAACTTACAACAAAGGCCAAATAAGTAAACTGCCACATTAAATGAACTTAAGTCTGTAATATATATATATATTACACATAAAGCAATAGATACAATGGCATACTTGGCTATTTCAGAATTTCTTGAACTTCCATAAATTATTTACTAACGTTTCACTAATTACTAACATCTTGCAAGATTTGGTTTATCATTTTATCTACCTATTCATCTATAAATTTATGCACACATATTTTAAAATATTTTATACCAATTACCCATGTTGAACATTTTGCAAACTAATATACAATTAAAATAATAATTATGGAGGAAATTTAACAGATTTTATGAAAAAGCTGGTACTGTTTTAGTAGAATACCAATCAAATGATTCAAACACCTATCTATTTTTTTGTTACACTTTCTCTTTGGATGTTTCCTTTCCTTCATGTTCTTTAATGCTGTTTGTCTCTCTGTCTCTCTCAACAAGTGCTTCAAGTCCTTTCTGCAATTCTGGGCTAGTGTTCACAAATTTCTTTAGGGATACTTGGTCACGAAAAACTTTTACTTTTTCAATTTTTTTGAGATAATTTTGCTGGATACAATACAACCTAGTTAACACTTGCTATCATTTAAAGCTGGAAAGATTTTGCTCCAGGCTCTCCTGGCCTTGAAATTTTGCATTGAGAAATCTGTGGTAATTCAAAAGGGGTTTCCCTTGGTAGAATAATATCTGTTTTTCTCTTGCTGATTTTAATATTCTCTCTTTATGTTGTATTTCTGAATTTTTGATTGTGATATATCATGGAGAGTCTTGTTGCTGTTTAAAGTTTTTTGGTGTTCTATAAGTTTCTTGTACCTGTAAATTAATTTCTTTTCCTAGATTTGGAAAATTTTCTTGCATGATTTTAGGGAATAAATTCTTTATACCTTTAATGCTGTCTTCTGCTTTTTCTCCCACACCCATAATTCTGAGATTGGTTTTCCTTGAATCATCCATCAGCTATTGTACTTTGCTCATTTCTGGCTTTAATTATAGCATTTGTTTCCTCAGCCTTGTCTTCAAGGTCTGAAATCTTGTCCTCACAATATTCAAGTCGACTTCCTCTGCTTTCAAATGTATTTTATGTATCTTGAATTTCAGTTAGATTTCTTTTCAAAATTTTCACTACTTTATCAAAATGTTCCTTCAGATCTTCTGTTTCCTTATTCACTTCAGTTAACTTTTTATTTGTGGTTTCAATACGCTCAGTGAGCTTTGTCTCCACTAGGACCATTATTTGCTTACTAAGTTCCTCTTTAAGCCTGCTGATCATTGCTTGCATTTTTTTGAGAATATCTTGTTTGAACTAGTTGTTTGACTCATTTATTTGCCTTTTGACTTCGTTCCCTGTGAGTTCCACTATTTCGAGACCCATGACATTAGTTTCTGGGGTCTCAGGCGTCTCTGTGTGTCCTGTTGCCTTGCCTTCTTCCCATGTTTCTGTTGTTGAGGGACTTCACTTGAAAGGCCTAGCTGAGAGGTTTCTTTGAATGGCTATTGACAGTGTGTCAGGAGAGCTGCAGTTCCTCTGAGCTCTGTGCTGGGAATAGGCAGTGAGGGAGGACCTCATTGCCTGATGGCCTCTTAGATGTCATGATCACACCCAGTTCCCTCAGCAAGGCTCTCCCTGTCCCAGCTTCCTTGCCCTGAGGGCGGCTGTCTATCTTTGGAGGTGCCCTTACTACACCCAAGCCATTCATGAGGTCAGTGGCCTTTCTGTCCTCTCCACAACTGTCTCTTACGACAGCCTCTTCCTAGGCACTGTTTATGAGTGACCTCAAAAACCCTGATGTGTTCTTCGGGTCTTTTACACTGAGCAGTTCGGTCTCAGGCTCTTTTATTAAAATAGCTTCTGCTTATGTCACTGCCTGTTATGGCTGCTGAGCACTATTTCTGTTCTAGGCTTCAGGAGGCCTTTTCTAGGGGGAGCTTGCATTGTGTTTATAGTAGGCACTACCCAAAGACTTGATTTTTGGAGGCTGGGGCTACCAGCTGCTGTCAGTTCCCACGTCTCCCAGACCCATGCTTACGTCAGTCAGGGGTTTCAGGCTCCAGGCTTTCCTCCCTCTGTGGATGCCAGCAGCTCAGGGCAGCACTCAGTCATCCTGGGGTTGCCACTTGGGCTTCTGTTTTTCCCCCACTTCCGATATGTCTTCAATATTTGTCCTCTTCCCAAGGCCTTCTTTCAATTGTTGGGGTGATCCTTCCTCTCCTAGCTCAGTCGGAGGTTCTAGGCTTGGGCTTTCTCCCATCTGCAGGTGCTGGTGGCTCTCGGTTGTTTGCAGTCAGCCTGTGGTGGCTTCCTGGGCTGCTGTTTGCCCCATCTTCCAATGTGTTCTGGGGGTTTCTGACATTCTGCGGCTTCCTTTCAATCGTTGGTGCATTCCTCTCTGCCCTAGCTACATTGAACAGGCAGGTATGTATGTATGTATTTATGTACGTATGTATTTATTTGTTCTTACTATATTCTCAACTTTTTAAGTGAGTCCACAAGGAGACATTGTGTGTAGCTCTTGTTACTCAGCCGCCATCTTGACTAAAAGTCTAAAGTGTGACCTTAAAGACCAAATTTTATACATGGATAAATATCTACTTTATATGTGCAATGGAAAAATAATATAACTCATTACCCAAAAGTTGATGTGGAGAAATGTGTAAGTGGCTTCAAAAAGATTTAGAAAATTTTAGAGGTAATCTCTTGATACACTTCAGATTATAATTTTGGAACATCATTTCTACAATACTATATTAATGGGGCCCACAGTGCCCTTCAGGGATGCAGCCCATGATCCCTGAGGTGAACAGAGTAGAGTCCTGGATGACCCTTCCAGTGACAAAAAGGATGACAGGCTCCCATGTAGCCACACTGATTGGGCACAGATTCCATGGGTGCTGACCACATTGGATGATTTCTTCTTGTGTTTCCTGGAGGAACACACAACTTTTATTTTCTACTGTGATGGAACAGAGAATGTCCCTGCAAACCTGACCCATATTAATGACAGGTTCTTTATTCCCTCTGTCCACTCAAGATCCACTCTGCCCTCATCCTAGGTACCAACTCTTCCTGCAGAGCATTTCAGGTGAGGCTCTGAACTGGTGTTCAGGTGTGTCTGTCTGAACTGACTTCCTCTCAGACCAGGCCAGTGGTGGCTGCCTTGCGCAAGGTAGCAGGAAAGTGGACAGTGCAGAGAGTTCTCCAGAAAACTCCACCAATGGCAGGCAGCTGGCTGAATACCAAAGCATTGTCTTTCTGGTGAGATTTTTAGCCAATCAGAAAATAGTTTTAAGCTGACATTTTTGTTGCTATTTAAAAAGTCTGTGTGAAGAGGCCTGAGAGACTGGGGAATTCCCTGATTGATGCAGCCTCCCCTTTCCATCCCTGGGCTAAACCTTAGGGCATTTTCCCCTTAGGACAGAGTAGAAGGTGGGCCAGACCCCTCTGCTTGCGCCAGAGTGGAGACTTGAGGTGAGGGCTGACAATGAGGGCACTTCCAGGGTCCCTCTCTGAGCATTCGTCTACTTGCCCTGTGACTTTCATGTTCCCTTTGTAAGCTTCTAAAGCCCAGTGGAGACACTTCTTGTGCTGGGCTCACCTGACGCACTATTGGTGGGAGCCTAGGGCAACTTTTCCACTCCTAGATGCTTTGTATCTGTGCACTGAACAGAATATTAGAATAACTGTGTCTTCGTGTACCACTAAGAAAAACTTGTGTTGCTTCTTTCTTATTTTATGAATGCCTAGAAAACTCTGTCTATCCTGCTTTTAGATCCTATCTTCTGTTTTAAAAGGAGAATTTAAAATAAATGACACAGAGTGAGACAGGGAAGGCGGGAAAGGAGGTGACACTCGTTGTCTTGTTCAGAGGTATTATTAACAAGCTGCCAGGCACTGTTCTCAGTGACTTACAATCAGACATGGGCAAGGGATGTCTGAAAGATATTTATTAAAAGAATGCTTTGATACTTCTGCCATTCAGGATGGGAGTTCAGCGTTGGCACAGTGCAACCAGTATGTCAGTATTTGCTGACTTATTAACACATCAAACCCCCCTCTTTTGTTTTCTGTCCTCAAAACTAAACGTGATAGTGTCTAAAAGCTGCCTTTGTTGACCTCAGAAGGACAGATTTCATGGTTGTGGAAGATTTACGTGGTCGAAAAGCTTATAGGAGAAAGGTTGACTTGATGCTTCACATACTTGCACTGAAATATCATGATCGCAATAGATTCTTACCCAAGGGAGGATCCCTACCCAAAAGGGCTGGGTGTCCAAAAAAGATTTTTTTTTGCTTGTTTTATTGTTCCACTTATTAACATGACATTTCCAACAGTTACACATGGCAGTTGAGGAACACTCTGTGTTGTTAGTATCATATTACCCTTATGGAATATGGAGGCATAAAACATGTGAAACATGGTTTGTCGTTTATAGAGAGAATCTGGAGACAGAAAGAGGTTCAGTGATGTGTGACTCTCAGGAGGCCCACGGGCTGTAGAGCTGCAGGTTGAAACCACTTCCCTCAGAGCTGTGCTTCCCCCCAACACACACACACACACACACACGACATACGGCTCCTCCAAGGGTCCAGCAAAATAAAAGGCAGCATCTCTGGGACAGTAGGGTTCTGTCCACTTACCTTTCTCTGCTAAAAACTCCAACATAAGAAAACATAGGTTTTAAAAATACAAAGCTGTTTTTACTTGAATCACATTTCTCTTTTGTTTTCCTCAAATCCCTAAGGCATTCAATCTTCATGTCCAGACAGACCCCTTCCATAGGCCAGAGGAAACCTTTACTTCAAAACTTCGTCCAGTGCAACTAGACAAAGACACAGGCCTTGGCTTGAGAGCCTTCATAAACAATGTCTGCCTGGAGACAGATGAGGCCCTTCAGCTCCAGCGATGATTGGCTCCTTTCCCAGGGCCTC
>PVKB01008699.1:0-13912 GCA_004027205.1 Ctenodactylus gundi | reverse complement strand
GCTCAGCCTCCGCTGTGCCACCTGGGCTTCCCGGACCTTCTCCCAGGCCCTGTCCCTCACCCCCTCCCAGGACCCTGTGAACACAGCTGCTTGTCTCCCCCTTGCTCTCTCCCCCTCCCCTCCCTGAGCTGCGGGCGACCACCAACCTGTGCTAGAGCTACCTGGCATCTCACGCTCTACATGTTCTTACAATTGTCTCTTAAAGCTTTCCAGTTCTTTCCGGTCAGAAAGAATTGAGAAATGGCGTTCATAGATTTTAAGTGAGTTATTGTTTCCTGGTTCCTTTCATCTACCTGTTTGTGCGGATTTTTGATAACGGTGGTACGCTGGTGCCACCTGGTGACAGACTTCTGAACTGCACCGTCACCCTCGCATGGCCGGAAAGGGGCGGGGCAGTAGGATAAGCTGAGGAAGCAAGTTTACCAGACTGCAAGATGGTAGTATCAGCATACAGGGGTACTGATGGCCTCCAGAGAGTGCTGCCTGTTATTAGCTTGAAAAAAAGGCTGTGTGCCAGAGAATTAGACAGATTGCATTTATTTCTTTGTATCGTTTTGGTGCTTCTCAGCAACCCCAGGTGCTTTACACTGAATTACATCCTCTGCTCATTTTTAAGTTTTGATTTTGACACTGGGTCTTGCCAAGTCATTAAGTTCTCCAGGCTAGGTTTAAATTTGTCCCCATAAATTTCAGTGATTAGAAGGCTTTTCCAGTTGACCAAGCTAAAATGGAATTGTTTGACTGGGAGTTGTGGGGCAAGCTTGTAACACTAGCCCTTGAATAGACACTGAGAAAGGTTCACATTCTGCAATTCTGCCTAGACGATGTGGTAAAGTCATGACTCAAATGAAATGAAGAAGAGAGCTGGGAATGTTGCTCAGTGGCACAGGGCCCTTGGGTTCAATCCCAGTGCCTCATCACAAAACAAAAAACAGACCAAGACAAAAATCCAAGGAATTAAAAAAAAAAAACTTTCTTTTATGCATTGACACCTCTGAGCGAGGGGCTGGAAATACATGAGCACAAATGGGCACAGGCCCATCGTGATCTTTGTAGCTCAACTTTCCCCTTATTTGGGCTATCTCTCTGGGTAAATATATTTTTGTCATAACATTTTAAAATAGTTTTCAATCAAATTCTGGATTTCTCTGTTCACTAGAATGGACATTTCACTGTTGAGATGCCCAAACCTGCCAAGTAGTGTCCTGGTGAGGAATATTTAATTTCTTAATCAGTTATTCTACTGTAAATGATAGTATATCTGATACCCTGCGTATGTACACCCACATGGAAATAAACTTTCAACTATTTCTATTAGGAAAATAAGCTCAAAACACTTTTACTGAAGTTTCTGATATCATGAATGAAATATACTCATTTCTTTATACATTGTTGCTAATGTGATTGTGAAGAAAGCTGCGATCGTGTCTTAATTGTGACTGTGCTCGCTGCCCTCTGGTGCCTCATCCTATGGAGGTGACACGATGAGTTTTTCACAACCCTGTGGAATCTGGTGTGTTATGAGGGTCCCTGTGATCAGCCCTGTGTGGGTGGCATTTTCAGAGTGTGCACACTGCTAAGGGGCGTGGTCAAGGGCAGAATTCATGCGGCTATCTAAGGTGACCCGAACACGCCCAGTTTGAGCTCAGAAAAATGTCATGGAGAACTTCTTTGAGTTGTGATAACAGAGCCCGATTGGTGAAGGAACACGTGTGAATGCATGAGGAAGAGAGAGAGAGAGAGAGAGAGAGAGAGAGAGAGAGAGAGAGAGAGAGAGCTTATGTGCTGCCAACCACACTTCCCTTTTCCTTCTGTCCCTTCATGGCTTTGCACCCACTCTGGTTGTCCTTCCTATACTCAGGCCTGGAAATGCAGGAAAGGGAGTCTCCACTGGCAGTTCTTATCAACATCTTTTAAGTCAGCTGAAGATAGGCCTCTGAAAGAGGCATGGCTGGCACGAAGGGCGTGCACATATGTAGTGCTTCAAGAAGTCCTACTGTCCTGACATAAAAGTAGAGCCATTTGGCTCTCGCATAGACACAAAGGACAGAAGGAAGTGAGGACGCTGATGTCCTTTCCCACAGGGCAGCCCTGATGTCTGTCGTGGACCCACTCTGAAGCTATTGCTTCAGTTACAAGATGTGGAAAAATGGTGAGACATAAACCGACTTTTGTACAAGTGAGAAATGAAAGCAGCAAGGGTGGTATTGGGAGTTCGGGGGACTACGTGTCGCATGCAGCTACACAGGACATAGAATCAGCAGGGCTCCAGCAAGGCCACAGTTCTATTCATATTCATTTTATGTAAGACAAGAGCATCATAAAGTTTGTATGAGAAAATTTCAGATTCATTATGGAAAATAAAGAGCCATAACATTTTCATATTTTTAGCAGGAAATTTTTCCTGAAAAATTATTTTCAGACAATATAATCTACCCATGTTTCCATTTTTATTTTATTTCATTAGTTTATTTACTTATTTATTCTTCAGTACTGTATTGAACTCGGGTCCTTCTCTCTGACCTGCATTCCTAGCCACTTTTTGTTGTTTGAGACACAGTCTTGCTAAATTTCTATGTTGCTCAGGCTGGACTCAAACAACTGATTCTCCCCGGTCAACCACTGTCTGTCAGAGCACTGGGATTACAGGCTGGTGTCACCAAGTCCAGCTTTCCCATCTGTTTATGTTAAAGATCCAATTTGACGAGCTTTGAGTGTTTGGAGTTGTACAACCAAAATTTAGAAGTTCCTGTCACTCCATAATGTCCCATGGTGCTGTAGTACAATTAAACCATGATCCGACTTTCACTTCTAGGAACCACAGACATGCTTTGAGTCTCTGTCAGTTCTGTGCACTTCCTACAAGTGGAATCACAGTGTTTGCTCTCTTGCACCAGGCTTCTTCCTCCACCTATATTCAAGGTCGGTCCCTTTGGAAGCCTAGCAGTACTTCATTACTGAAAAATGCAACACTATATTGTATTCATCTGTTCCTCATGAGGTAGACCCAGGAGCATATGTGTTGTTTCCAGGCTGGGATATCATAAGAGGAGATACTGGATATATCTGTGTGAGTTTTTACAGAGAAGTTTTCATTCGGGACTTCCAGTCAAGATGGCGGCTGAGTAACAGCCCTGCACAATGTCTCCTTGTCTACTCAAGAAGTCAAGAATTTAGTTAGAAAAAGCGTGTTGGGTGCAGCTAGGAAAGAAAGGACCATCCTCCAAAACTGAAAGGCAGCCAGCAGGAGGCCAGAAATTCCAAAGGATCTTTGAAAGCAGAGGAGAAAAAAAAAAATCCCTGTGGCCCAGGAAGCCTCCCCAGCCAGCTGCAAATGGCTGGAGCCGCAGGCAGCTGAGGATGGAGGAAAGGTCACGGGGACCTGAACATCTGATGGAGCTGGGAAAGGATGGAGCACACAACAATGGAGAGGAAGCTGCAGGCAGGTCAGAAATCCTGAAGTCACATTGGAAGAGGAGGAAAGAAGCAGCCTACTCGGAGCGGCCCCCAGCTGCTGGCACCCACAGACCACAGACAGAGGAAGGTCCAGAGTCAGAACCTCAGCCCCATGTAAGCATGGATCCGGAGAAGTGGGAATTTCAGCAGCTGGTGGCCCCAGCCTCAGAAACACCAACCTGTGGGGGTGTGTACTACAAATGCAGTGTGTGCTTCCCCTAGAAAAGGCCCTGGGATCCCAGATCAGAAACAGGGCTCAGCAGCCATCACAGGCAGTGACGTAGACAGGAGCCATTTTCTTTCCTGTGCACCAGAGATAGCCAGAGGTAGCAGACCATGGGGAAACGTGGTAACAAATCTCATACAAACAGACCTGACACCCTAGAAGATGATACCAGGGATACTGAAATTGCAGAATCCAAAGAAAAGGGAAAAAATGATGGTAACTTCTGGGCCCAGATATTCAGTGAATTAAAGCAGGAATTAAAGCAGGAAATAAAAGAGAAAGTGCAAGAGCTACACCAACACATAGCTAAGCAAAAAGCAAGCCTTGAAAAGCAATTAGAGGAGACCAAAGAAGAAATGGGGAAACACAATTATAAATCTCCTACAAAAAGACTTGACACCCCAGAAGATGATACCAGGGATACTAAAGATGAATATGGCAAAAACGATCATAACTTCTGGGCCCAGAAATTCAGTGAATTAAAGCAGGAATTAAAGCAGGAAATAAAACAGACAGCACAAGAGCTACACCAACACATACCTAAGCAAAAAGCAAGCCTTGAAAAGCAACTAGAGGAGACCAAAGAAGAAATAGACCAGAAGATAATGAAGGCAATACAAGAAATTAAAGAAGAACACAACAGAGATATAGAAAAATTGAATGCAGATATTCAGGACATGAAGAACACACAGGTAATAATAAGCAACCACTTTAAACAACTTCAGAATAGAATGTCAGACCTAGAAAATAAAGTGACTAAGCGGCAACATATAGGCCATGAAGAACACAAAGTAAATAAAGAAAGTGAATCATTACAATGGCTGATAGATGATTCAAGGAGAAACAACCTCAGAATTATGGGAATCCAGGAGAAGACTGAGGACAAAACAAAAGGCTTAAAGGACATGTTTAATGAAATAATGGAAGAAAATTTCCCAAATCTAAGAAAAGAAATGAACATGGAACTATTGCAGGCATATAGAACACCAAACAGCTTTGATCAGAAGAGATCCTCATCATGACACATCATAATTAAAATTCTAGAAACCCACCCAAAGAGAAAATACTAAAAGCGGTAAGAGAAGAACAGAAAGTGACCTATAAAGATAAGCCCATCAGGATAACTGCAGACTTCTCAATCCAAACTCTAAAAGCAAGGAGATCATGGAGCAATGTGATCCAAGCACTAAAAAAAAAAAAAAACATAAATGCCAACGAAGACTGCCATATCCAGCAAAATTATCTCTTAATTTAAAGGGAGAACTTAAAACTTTCCATGACAGAGAAAGCTTAAAGGAATTTGCAGCCACTGAGCCAGTATTGCAGAGAATACTTAAAGGAATCTTAGAAAGTGAAAGGGAGACCAGCAACACCAATGACCCCAGAGGAAAAGTGACAACAGCTAGAGGAGAATGAGCTGAGAAAATAGTATGTTAGTAATCAGTGAAATATGAGTAAATAAGTTATGAAAGTTAAAAAATTCTGAAATAACCAAATTTGCCTTCATATCTGTTACTTTAAGTATGTTTATGTGGTATAGATTTAAGTTCATTTAATGTAGCAATGTGATATAGTTTTAACTTTGTTTTAGTGTAGCAATTCACTTATTAGGTCACTAATGAAAATTTATCCTAAGGAAACTGATTGATGTAAAGATAACCCTGTGAATGTACAATTATGCACCTTCCAATATTCAGCTCAGGTATTTGAAATTTAAATTTTTTCTTCTTTCCCAAGTTTACTAGTCTTTTGAACTACAAGCTTGTAGTTATTTTCTAATGTGAACTGGTGGCTAAGGCCAGGTTTAACAGTAACAACAAAGATATAGCAAAATATAGACAAAAAATCTTTTGGTAAATATCCCAATAAAGGGATTGGTTGGATTCAGAGAAGAGGCATCAAGATTTAACTACTGCGAACCCGTTAGAGGAATAGGAAGCTGAGTTAGAGTGGTGACTTAAGTGAAATGACTTAGGTGCAGAAGATTAATATGTTAGACACTGTATGATTTCTCTGACTTGGAAAACCCAGAACACAGACATTCTTTGGAACCATATGAAGTGATAGCCAGAGCCGGGGGAAGGGACAGGGAGGTGGTGGGAGGGTAGAAAATGGGAAGGGATTGTAAAGTTGATATGATATATATGTGCACAAAATACCCAAATTCATTGTAAATACTATGTATTACATTTGTATATTAATAAAAATAGTGGGAAAATAATATTTTTCCAACTATCTCCTTAAAAAAAGAAGTTTTCATTCATCTTAGGTGTGTATCTAGGAGTGCAATTGCTGGGACATATAATAACTGCCAGGCTTTTTTTATGGCCCTGGCAATCTCCAGGTACACAGGCTTAGTGTGGTGTATTTCACCTGGTTTGACTGTGGTCACAGATTTTGAGAAAAACTACAGGTGTTATGGTGCAGATTGGAGCGTCCCCACAAGGCCTCATGTACCTGGATATTGTGGATGATCTACGGCTGTGTCATGCTGTTGGGAAGTGGGGCCTGACAGGCTGCGGGGAACTAGTGGGCATAGGGCCTGGAAGGACGTATTGTTGCTCCAGCTTCTCCCTCTGCCATGATTCCTTCCTCCTGTGTTGCTCTGAGCAGCTGTGACCCCCACACGCCGAGACCTCTGAAGTGTGCGATAAAATAAACCTTTCCCGCCCTAAGTTTGGATGCCAGGTATTGTGCCCAGAAGTGAAAAAGTAACTAAGACCATGGGATAGCTGAATTGCCCATCTCATCATGTTTTATCTAGGAGCACACGATACCTATGTGACATCACAGGTGATGCTAACCTTCCCCACTTTGTTGGAGGCGATATTTGCCAGGTTCGTGTAGTGAATTTTCTAGGGCAACTGAACAAAAATCTACCTCGAATATTACTAACTGTTGGTTTATGTGGTATGCATTTATGAACATTTAGTTGACCTGTTCTCAGTCACAAGCAGGGGAGAGCACTGCTCCTCAACCTTGAAGAGGGAAATAATCATCCCCACCTCGGTGACTCTCCAACCATGGAGCAGAAAAGACAGAGAGTACAATGCCCTCTAAGATTGCTCCCAAGGCTGTTTCTCATGGGAGCTTAAGACTGGACTCGACAAGACTCGGCATGAACCCAACATAGGGCTTGACTCAAATTTCCAATAGAAAAAAAAATAATATTACTACCTATGAACATTTAAAAACTTTTTTTTCTGTAGAAATAAGATTTAACTGAGTTAGTCTGGCAACTCCACACACAGTAGAACCAATGTGCTCTGTGAAACAGTGCCAGCTGAGCTCCAGTAAGAGGTCAACACCAGTCATCATATATGTGAGGGAAATGTCCCAGATGAGAGGAGCCTCCAGGTGACGGTCGCCCCAGGTGGCGGCCTCCTCCTTAAACTGAGAACACACAGCTGAACCCAATCAACAGACTGACTCCTGGGAGATAATCAATAGCTATTGCTATGGCAAGTGTTTCAGGACTATGTTGAATAAGAGTGGTGGGTCTAGACAGCCTTGTCCTGTTTCTGATTGAAGAGGAAATGTTTTCAGTTTCTCTGCATTTACTACGATTTTTTCAGTAGGTTTGACATATATGGCTTCTATCAGTTTGAGATAAGGACCTTTTATACCCATTTTTCTCAGAGTTTTTATCATAGGAGTATTGAATTTTATCAACGATTTTTCTGCCTTAATTAGATGATCATACAGCTTTTGTTCTTGCTTTTGTTGATGTGATGTATTACATTGATTGATTTATGTGTGTTGAACCAGCCTTAAATCCCAGGAATGAAATCCACTTGATCATGGTGTATGGTCTTTCTGATTGCATGGTGAATTCTATTTGTCAGAGTCTTACTAAGAATTTTTGCATCTATATTCATTAAGGAGATTGGTATATAATTTTCTTTCCTGTTTTTTTTTTTTGTCTGGTTTTGGGACTATGATGATGTCAGCCTCTAGAAATGATTTTCATAGTGTTCCTTCTATTTCAACTTCTTGGAACCATTTGTGAAACATTGGAGTTTGTTCTTCCCTGAAATACTGAAAAATTTTTGCTATGAATCCATCTGGTCCTGGACTTTTTTTGTAGGTAGAGACTTTATTATTGCTTCAGTTTCATTGGTGTAATGGGTCTACTTAACATTTTTATGTCTTCTTTGTTCAATTTTGGGATTTTGTATGTACCTAGGAAGTCATCCATTTCTTTCCAATTCTCTAACTTGTTAGCATATAGGTGTTCAAAACAATTTCTTATTATATTCTGAATTTCTGCAGAGTCTGTTATAATTTCAGCCTTTTCATTTCTAAGCACTTTAATTTGTGCTTTTTCTTTCCTTCTTTTGGTGAGTTTAGCTAGTGGTATGTCAATCTTGTTTATTCTTTCAAAGAACCAGCTCTTTGACTCATTAATTTTTTAATTCTCTTTTCAATTTAAATTTTATTAATTTCAGATATGATTTTTATAATTTCTTTTCTTCTACTGCTTTTTGGCCTAGATTGCTCTTGATTTTCCAAAGGTCTTAAGGTGCGTCATTAATGTATTTATTTGTGACTGTTCTGTTCTTTTGATGTGTGCATTTATGGTTAGATTTCCCTCTAAGTACTGCTTTCATTGAGTGCCACGGATTCTGACATGATGTACTTCTTCATCCTTTAACTCCAGAAGTTTTTGATTTCTTCTGTGATCCATTGTTTGGTCAGGAGTAAGTTATTTAGTCTGCATGTATTTGTGTATTTCTTGCTGTTTCTTTTGCTGTTAATTTCCAGTTTTATTTTACTGTGATCTGAAAATATATAAGAAATCATTTTGGTTCCTTTGTACTTATTTAAGCCTGACTTATGGCCTAGAATGCATTCCATTTTAGAAAATGTTCCATGTGCTGCTGAGAAGAAAGTGTATTCTGTTGAGTTTGAGTGGAACACTCTGCAGATATCTGTAAAGTCTAATTTATCCATAGTGTCATTTAATTGTTATATTTCTTTGTCTATTTTCTGTCTAGTTGATCTGTCTCTCTGTGAAAGTGGAGTATTAAAGTCTACTGCTATAATTATATTTGGATCTATATGTCCTTTCAGATCTAATAATTTTTGGCTTACATATGTGGGTGTTCCAGAGTTGGGAGCATATATATTGATGATTTTGAATTCTTCCTGTTTTATTGTTCTCTTAACCAGTATATGATGACCATCTTTGGCTCTCCTAATCTGTTTTGTTTTAAAGTCTGAATGAATCTGAGAATAGTGTAGTTACTCCTATTTGTTTCCTGGGGCCTGTTGCATGAAATATTGAATTCCATTCTTTTATTTTCAGTGTATGAGTTTACTTATTGGTAAGATGTGTCTCTTGCAATCAGCGTATTGTGGGTTTTTGTGTTTTGATTCAGTCAGCTGGTCTGTGTCTTTTTGTAGGTGGTTAAGGCCTTACACATTCAGAGTTAGTATCAAGGTATATTTGGTATGTCCAGCCACTGTTATAATTTTTCAGTGTTATTTACTTGACTCATTTTCTTGCCAGCTCATTATCCTCTTTCTATTGTTTCCTTTTGTCTAGGGTCTTTAGTGTCATCAGTCTCCCTTTCTCTGTCTAAGGTTCTGTTTATTATTTTTTGCAATGTTATTTTGGTGGCTGCAATTTTTTTAGGCTTTATTTTTCATGGAAGGTTTTATTTTCTCCCTCTAATTTAAAAGATACTTTTGCTGGGTATAGCAGTCTGGATTGGCATTTATGTTCTCTTAGTGCTTGGATGATATTGCTCGATGATATCCTGGCTTTTAGGGTCTGGGTTGAGAAACTGCAGTTATCTTAATGGCCTTATGTTAGGAAGTCACCCTCTGTTTTTCTCTTACAGCTTTTCATACTCTCTCTTTGTGTTGGGGCTCTAGGATTTTTATTATGATGTGTCAGGGGGATGTTCTTTTCTGGGTGAATTTGTTTGGAGTTCTATATGCCTGAAGTAGCTCAATGTTCATTTCTTTTCCTAGATTTGAGAAATTCTCTTCCATAATTTCATTGAACACTTTCTTTAAGCCTCTTGTTCTGTCCTCATTTTGCTCCTGCCCTCCCATAATTCTGAGGTTGTTTCTCTTTGAGTTATCCATCAGCTGTTGTAACCATTCTCTTTCTTCTTTTTTTGTTTTGCATTATTCATTGTCTATATGTTCCAGATTACCCACTTTATCTTCCAGGACTGATAGTCTGTTCTCAAAATTTACAAATTGGTTATTTTTTTTCCTCTGAGTTTTTACTTCTTGGAGTTCAATTTTCATTGTTTTTATATCTCTGCTACATTATTCCCTGATTTATTGAACTGCCTTTATTATCTGTCTATTTGTTTCTTCTTTCAATTCCTTGAAATTCTTGTCAGTGGTTTTTTTTTTTTTGTTGTTCTCCTCAATGTCTGCATTGAGCTCTGTGTACATCTCTTTTATGTCCTGTGGAAGCTTGTGGGCCCAGAAATTATCATCTTTATTGGATATACTACTTATTGGATCTGTTATTTCAAGATCCCTGATATCAGTTTCTCGAGTGTTAGGCTTTATGATCAGTGTCTTAGTACCTTGCTTCCCCACGGTTCTGTTGAAGTGAGTTGAAGCTTGGGTATTGTTGATGGACTCTTTCTGTTCCAGAGATAACGTTTGTTGGATTTTCCTTAAGTGTTATTTGTATTTCATTCCAATTTAGAATTTATAACTGTTCATAATTTGTTTAGCTATTAATTTTTAAGGTATTCTCAATGTCTGGAGTTTTGCTGAGACTTGAATTTTCGGCACTCTTTGGTGCAGAAGAAATAAAATATCGAACTATATGTGGTCTATAGACAGAACATTTGTTAGCATATCTTTGATATGGAGGTCTTTAGCAATCTAGCATCCAAACTTTGAATAAAGGTTTAAATTTATAATACTATCCAATATTAACAATTCACTGGCAGATCCTAGTAGCTAAATTAACAGTATAACCACTCTACTCACAAGATTAATAGGTTCAATATACCCTTATTATACATCTAAATGCATTATTGATTATTAAAGTGTACTATTGATAACAGCAATATAATATAAGCAATAAGAGCGTTTTAGATATACAATGGGAAGCAGAAGAATGTTACTGTGACAGTGAGTGATTGGTAAGTGCTCTTTTACCTGTCAGAGAGCAGCAGACAGGGAAGATACCTCAAAGCTAGATTCAGATGAGTTGGGGAGAATTTTGAGTGAAGGGGAGAGAGTGTCTGTGGAAATATTTATGATATTATGCTTACATAGTTAACCAAGAAGGGGAGAAATTCAGGAACTATCAAATAAAGAGACAAATGGAGGCTGAAAGAAAAGGGAGGAAGGAGTACATGCACAAGAGAGGGAAAAATAACAAAGAAAGAGTATATAAAGTAGAGAAGAAAAAATTGAGGAAACTTGGTCAATTTTAGGAGAAGCAGGAACCTAAAACAAAAAGAGATGAAGAAAGAGATGCAAGAACAGAACAGCAACAACTACAACAACATCACCTGAACCCAATGGAACCTAAATCATAACACAGAATATCAAAACAAACCACAGCAAATAAAAAATTAGTTACTGCCCTGTTGGATTTGGATGTAAACATCCTTAGGTTCTGGGTCTTGCAGTCTGGTGAGTTCTACTTAGCTACTGATCCTGGGTGTTTCCTCTTTGTCCTTGTGTAATTTCCAGCTGGACCTGGCAGCCTTTAGATGGGTGGGTGGGCCCAGTAAGATTTCAGGCTGAGATCCTGCACAGAACCCAATAGAGCTTGGCTTGGTGCAGCCTCTGGGTGGGTCTGGCACAGTGCTTGGATAGACCTAGGCCTGGGATGGATTCCAGGCAGGTCTTTGGAGGCACATAAGCTGCTGGGGCCTTGAAAGGGCACAGGGAGAGTTCGGTGTCACAGTGCAGGAACCACCTAGGCCCTGGATTGCTTGTTGGTGGGTCCACTGTGGTGCTCGAACAGCTGGGACCTTACAGGGTCTGAGAGAGAGTGGCAGTGAGGTGAGGGATACAATACGGCCTGGGATGGCCAACAGCATTAATTTTTAAATAGAATTTTTGATTATTGTATTTTCATTGAGCCATAAAAAACCAAGCATTTAACAATAACTACTGAGACTTATGTATTTGAAAATAGAGACTGTTTTAAGATGGAAAAGGAATTTTATGCTTAACACTTCTGAACATGTATACAGTGTGATCAAAAACTATGGTGAATGGTAAATTAAAAAATTGTTACTGCAAATTATATGTTATCATTACTTCCCCTCAAACTATTCTTCTTCACTTTAAACACAATTGTCCCGTAATCCTCGCCACTTTCTGAATTATTTCTGGATGTCTTGTTTCGTGAATATTTCTATGAGGTGTGGTCAGCACCACAGTGAAGCCTGCTGCAAAGTACCATTCATTGGAAAATCAGGCTCATGAAAGCCTCGTGGTGATCTGGTATCCAGCTTATTCACCCAGAGAGGAAATTATCGAAAAGTGAAGAGAGCACTGACAGAATTGGAAAAAATTTTCATCACCTATACCTCAGATAGGAGACTAACAACTAGAATATACAAGGAAGTGAAGAAAACCAGACCTCTCAACTTCACATGGGCAATGGAAATGGATAGGCAATGTGCCACTTCTAGCTCTAGGCCAAGGTCACAATTACTGTGAAGATAAAACATTTTGAATCAATTCAAGATACTGAGTCAGACAAAATAGTGCACCTAATAACATTCACAAAAGGATGCTTATAGATTTGTGTTAGACAGTAGCAAGAATGAAGAGATAAATGTGTTCCAAGTAAGGTATTTTGAGGTGAATTAATGGCATGGTGTCTTTTATTGTATTTTAAAATTTTATAATGCACTTTATGTTTGAAACACATCTTGTACGTCTATATCAGCATTTAAAATCTTTGACAATACATTGAAATTAGGAAGAAAAATGGCCCGGTGAGAATTTACAAATCATTTGTTAAATAATCAATCACTAAAATAATGCAGTTTCGTAGCTTCCATGTGTGCTACACTTGAATATATTGATAATATAAAGTTGTAATTTTTTTTACTTTTAGTAAATACAAATCACAAAATTCCTGGAATCTTGAGGTGTAGGGGAAGAGAATGTATATATTTGAATATGTGCGTAATGTGTGTATGTATTAATTTGCATATTGCTAAGGCTGATGGGAATGTGTATCATAAGATGTCTCTAAAGGTAATGACGGTGTGTTGTATCACTCCTATTCAGCTCAGAGCACATATCAGAAATGAACTTGCGTAGCTGTTTTTGCCCAGCTTTCCTAGGCCAGCACTGTTACCATGGTGACTCTGTGGCTGCTGTGAGATTTGGCGAGGACTGATTATTCACGTATGATTTTCTCTGAATAATTTTGTTACTAGGATACCTGTGAAGAGCTATTTTTCCATTTCTGATGTTATTCAAAAATTATTAGTTGACATTTGAAAACAGGAGGAAATCAACCTTTTCTCTCTCTCTTTCTTTCTCCCCTCAGTCCGCCTACCCTCCTTCCTGCCGTCCTCCAAGTATTGATCTCTGTGTGACTCACAGGTTGACATTTTCCTCCAAGTTTTACCTTCTGAGGTTAACTAGGATGTCTTTGTGAATTTCTTTGGATTTCTCCTGTTTGGGGGTGGCTGTCTGCTAAGGGGTCAGTGAGTGAAAGTACTCGTTCTCCAGATGACGTCCTCTGGCCCTCTGGGGTAAGAAGGGTGTTCATTCCTACCAGAGGGAGTTGGATGTGGTCTGCGTCACCTTCTCTGACATCAGCCCAGAGGGTAGGGAGGAGTGACAACAGGTGAGAGTGGAAATTTAGGCTCTTGGTTTGACCTTCAGTCACACAAATGGGGGCTAGACCTGCCTTTTGCTTCCCATGGGATTTGCCTAGGTAGGATAGGACAAGGTTGGACATCATTCTGTCATACTCAAATGCCTCCTTTGAGGTTCTCTGGACAGAACAACAGGCTTAGGTGAGCCTCTTGCACCTAGGGTAGCTCATGTTTCAGGTTGGCATGCGCCTCCAGCACCCAGTCCAGGATATATGAAGCAGCACACTTTGAGCATTCCAAATGAAAAATTCAAATCTGAAATGCTCCAAAATGCAAATTTTTGAGAGGATGTGGCCACAGGTGGAGACTGTCAGTTCTGGCCTCATATGCTTGATCTTAGTTAAAATGTTGGTGCCTTAAAATGTTAAATAAAATTACCTGTAGCTGA